>BLSH010162882.1:287734-299000 GCA_018402905.1 Glandirana rugosa
AGGGGGTGATTCGTGTTCCTGGGGGTAAAGGGGGTGATTCGTATCCTGGGGGGTAGACGGGGGTGATTCGTGTTCCTGGGGGTTAAACGGGGGTGATTCTTGGTCCTATGCTTAGTGGGGGAGATGGGGGTCCTTGTGCTTAGTGGGGGGGTGGGGGCAGATTTGGGGTCCTGTGTTTAGTGGGGGCAGATTGGGGTCCTGTGCTTAGTGGGGGCAGATTGGGGGTTCTGTGCTTAGTGGGGCAGATTGGGGGTCCTGTGGGTCCTGTGCTTAGTGGGGGCTGATTGGGTGCCCTGTGCTTAGTGGGGCAGATTGTGGGTCCTGTGCTTAGTGGGGGTAGATTGGGGTTCCTCTGCTTAGTGGGGGCAGATTGGGGTCCTGTGCTTAATGGGGGCAGATTGGGGGTCTTTTTGCTTAGTGGGGGAGGGGGTACTAATGCTCCTTACCTGGCTGATTGATCCATCTGGAATCCTGTGCAGAAGAATCCTCCAGCACTCACTTTTCTTCAGGGAGATTTCCCTCATCTGAAGGGATCCCGGGGATGCCAGTGCAGTGATAGCTCACTTCTCTGCCAGGCTCTGACTGATGACTCATCTATAGCAGAGCCCGGCAGAGGGAGATTACGGGTCTATGAAGTCACTGCACAGGCATCCCCGGCATCTCTCTGGTTAGTTTCAGCCCGACTACAGGAAAGTGATACCGCTGTCACTTCTCCTGTCAGCAACGGCACCCACTCCTTCAATGTGGCTCCTGGGGCCCTCTGGATGAATGATGGGCCCCACCGCTACTCAGATCATCCCTGACAACCCTGGACTTTTCATCCATATGTACAGGGTGAGTCAGGTCACAGTGCCCCCCCCCCTTGGAGGCCCGTGTGCAGTGAACACTCTGAACACATGGATGAAACGCCACTGGTAGAGGGGAATAAACCCCTATCCATAATTCCAGTGTAGTCCAAAGACAAGCATGACTTGGTTGGGGAGAAGAGAGGAGCCAGTTTAAGTCCGGCTGGGCTGGTTCATGGGGGGCGTTATCCCTTGATCTCTTCGGCTTTGCCTTCATCCAGAGAGGGGTCCTCAGACTTGTAGGGGAATTCCTCTTGGCTGAGGCTGTGACATTGCTGGACGTATCCATGTCAGAGTCTTGTGATATCAGCTTCAAGTGGAGTAAAAGCTTTTCTCCCTCCTGGAAAGTGGAGAAGGCAAAGTCCCTGCCTTTAAATTGACAGCGAAAAGGAAGGACCACTTGTATCTGATTTCTTTTTGCGCGAGGGCATTCAGTAGAGGCTTTAGGACCCTCCTATGTTGAATGGTAGAGGGTGAGAGATCGGCAAAGATTTGGACCGAGTGGCCCTTACACAGAATCTGGGAAGTGGAGCGTGATTGCTTCATGACCCCTTCTTTAATTGCGTAATAGTGGGGTTTAACGATAATGTCTCTCAGGTAGCCATCTTTTCTGGGGGGCCAAGAGCTCTATGGGCACTGTCTAGTTCCAAGCGTGGCGGTGGGGTGTTAGGGATCAGATTTTTGATCAAACCCTGAGTTGCTTCAGGAACGTTCATGATCGATTCTGGAAGGCCTCTCACCCTAAAATTGTATCTTCTGGACCTGTTTTCCAGGTTGTCGATTTTGGACAGAGCCTTGTCTAATTGGTCTTGCAGTGTGCTGATAAGGTCTGAGTTTTGATTTGAAACTGCTGATGTTAGGTCAAGCTTACTTTCGATCGCCTCCATTCTAGCCCCAAGCATTTGACAGTCTGTTTTGATGTTGCCCATTATTTTTGCGGCTGTATTGGCCAGACCCCTATCAAGCAGGGTTGAGAGCTTCTGGTAGAGGTCCTCGGCCTGCAATGATAACTCCTGATTATGCGGACCTGATGAAGGCTGGCTCCTGATGTTAGGCCCCATGGGGAGAGAAGATATTCCCCCAAGTGGGGGCAAGGAGAGACTCCGTTGAGGCCGGGGAAGGTGTTAGAATGTGCTGATTGCTCCCATTAGTGATTGGGGTATAGATGAGTGTGGCTGGGGAGAGCACTTGCCTTTGCTCCTATGCTGTTTCAGTGCTGGCCGCGTGTGAATCCCCTGGATTAGTGGCCAGAGCGGCGGCCATCTTGGTACACCCAAAATGTTCATATATAATCCTCCACCACACCAATTCAAATGTGCACGGTTCCTTCACCAGACAAAGGTTCTCCTTACCAGAGTCACATGACCCTCTATTACGGGGGGTCAGTAAGCACCTGCGTGGATTTTGAGCCTCCACTCAGCCTCAGATGTTGGATATTCAACCCTCAAAACTTGTTAACGGTCCATGCAGCCAAATGGAGAAAAGACCACAATAGTGTGATACCATAAAAACAGACACATTTATTTATAAAATATTGCACTTACAAGAAATCCAAAGTGTATGCGCGCTGAATGTCAAAGGTGAGCAGTATATAGATGTGAACTCGTGCTGAAAACAGGCACAGCACTGCAGCTCGATCAATTTCGTCTTACTGGACTTCTTCTGGAGCGTGAGTGCTGCCTGTCATCACCGTCTTTAAATATAAATGGTATCTATCCTGACTGGTTGCCACGCGAATCCGGCTCACCCTTCGTCTGCCACTAAATGATAGCCAAAATGGAATGGGGCAATCAATAGATGAGGCACCTTTCAAGTGCTCCCTCCGGGTGTCAGCAAAGGTTGCACTGAAAACGAAGGGAGAGTGAGGTGCACACCGCGCATGCGTCGCCGCATCCGTGTGCGTCCAACGCTCTCCCTGATTTGCCTAATGAAACGTCAATCTGCTGGTCCCGTCGGTTCTCAGCAGAAGACATCCGGTTGTAAGAGGAAGCGCGGGGCTAGTTACGCATTGCGCATGCACCACCGCAATTTAATCTCTCATTTCCGGATATGGTCATCAAAAACCTCAATGCAGTATGGGAATTGTAGTTTTCCTAAAGGAAAAAGTGGCAATATTAACCATCGGCGGCCGGATTTCTATGCAACCCACCGGACGGTTGCTGTTATAATACACAAAGGGCATTTAAGATTAATAATAGATGTATCCATACATTCCTATATAATATGCCCTAAAAATAATAATAAAACGGAAATGTTTGGCACCAATTTTGAAAAGGACTTGGGGCAGGGTTCATTGTGGACCATACACCAACAAATCTACATCAGATTTTAAACAATAAAATTTAAATTGTAATAGAATAACATAAAAAGTGTCTAGGGAGAAAGATTAGATAAAAATTCTCAACAAGTATACATCATTTTAGACTCGAGAGTGAAGGAAAGTTATAAGGTGCTATATGGTCCAAATCGGAACGGAGTGCAAAGGATTAATTTATATTAAAAAGGCGTGCAGAAGATTCCAAAGTGCAAAATAAGGAAGGACTGACATAATATTGGATGGCAAGAAGAAAGAGAAGTGTAAATGAGGGCCTAAGGCTTAACAGAAAAATTGCATCGAAAAAACTTGACATCGAGGTCTATGTTTAACCCCCGCGGGGGAGTGGCTTTTAAGTAGAAAAATCCACTTCGACTCTAACCTAGAGAGTTCTCTGATTTTCAGACTTCCTCTCCAGTGAGATGTAAAAGTATCTATACCCACAAATAGGGTCCCTGTGGGATCCCTGTCATGGACGTGCTCATAGTGCCTAGAAACATTGTGTTCTTTAAAGCCTCTACGTATATTGGCCACATGTTCATTCAGCCTCACATTTAGGGCTCTGGTAGTCTGGCCCACATATTGCAGGCCACATGGGCACTGAAACATGTAGACCACATGTGTAATGGCAACAACTAGGATATCTGGAAGGAGAAGGACTAGGGGGGCACTAGAGGAGGAAGGAGACTACAGAAGAAAAAGGAAAAGGGAATGATAGGTCAAGGATTATATAATCTGAGTTCACAGACCCTAACGGATAATGAAAAAAGGCTTTTGGATAGGGGTTTGAAATTTGCTCCACCGAAAGGTTTGAGCAAGTTCCAAACTTTTATGGACATACATAAATTTATTAGAAAAATTAGTATTAAAAGACATTTTCTTTCTAACCCAATAGCTAACCAAGCAATGAAACCCACTGAAATCAAGTCCTTCAATCTCTCTAATGCTTCACTATTTAACCCCCCGGGGGGGTTGGCCCCCTCCCTTACGGGTGTTCAAGGAGGTTGTGTTAAGGGATTTGGACAGACTAACAACAAAAAAATGTAAGATGCCAAGTCATCTGGAAAAAGGACTACATGACTTATGTGAAAGAAAAGATTTAATTATAAGACCTGCGGACAAGGGAGGAGGCATAGTCATTTTAGATAAGGAAGTATACTTAAATGAAATGCATAACATTTTGGGAGATAGGGAGACCTATGTTCCGCTTGTTGGAAATCCTGTACAGCAATATAAGAAGGAACTGAAAAAAATTGTGTCTGGAGCCCTTTAACGGGGGATTGTTGACAAAAAAAGAGCCGGCCTTTTTAATTCCGGCGGCCCCCAGAACCCCCATAATGTATTACTTGCCCAAAGTGCATAAGAATCCCACTTGCCCCCACGGGACGACCCATAGTAAGTGGCATAGACTCCGTGACATCCCGGGTGGGCAAGTACATTGACCATTTTTTGCAACCTTTGGTTGTCCAAACGCCCTCCTATGTTAAAGACAGTCTGGCGGTCATCAATCAGGTAGAAAACTGTCCCGTTGAGGAGGGTTGGTGGATTGCCACAGGTGATGTAACATCCCTATACACGATCATCCCCCATCATTTGGGAGTGGAGGCGGTACAACACTATCTTGATATGGACGGGGGTCTAATCCCTTCTCAGAGGGAGTTTATAATAACTTTACTTAAGTTTGCCGCCTCGCACAATTATTTTTGGTTTGGAGGAAGTTATTATCTTCAAAATAGAGGGGTGGCTATGGGTGCTAAATATGCCCCTAGCCTTGCTAATTTATTTATGGCCAGGTGGGAGGAGGACGTCATAGATACCCAGAACCTAACGGACTTGGTGTTCTGGGTACGATATATCGATGACGTCCTCCTCCTATGGAGAGGTGACCGGGATTCCTTAACGGAGTTCATCGAGTCCCTCAACCAAAACGATAGGGGTATTAAATTAGATTTTGAGATGAGCCAAACAGAGGTACACTTCCTCGATTTGAATATCAAAATATAGGAAGGGAAAATGGTGACATCCACCTACTTCAAACCCACTGATAGGAACTCCTTCATTTCTCGGGACAGTTGTCATCACAGACCCTGGTTAGAAGGAGTTCCTAAAAGTCAATTTCTCCGCATTAGAAGAAATTGTACTAAAATCGGAGACTTTGACATTCAAGCTAAGACCCTTGCCGGAAGGATTGCTGACAAGGGATATGAGCCAAATCAGCTACATGAAGTAGTTGGCAATGTGAGGGACATGAACAGGGATACCCTCCTTGGAAGGAATAATGAAGGTAATGGTCCTTTTAGCCGACAAAAGCGTGACTTTGCGTTTGTCACGTCATTCTCCATCCAGCACAGAGCAATTAAGCGCATTTTCAACACACATTGGCATTTATTGCAGAACGATAACGTCCTAAAGTCAATCTTGCCTCCTCGTTCGCAGGTCACCTATAAAGGTGTTCCAGCTTTGAAAGATGTACTGGTTAAAAACATCATTGATCCTCCTAAGGGCACATATCAGTTCCACGACCTTAAGGGATATTATAAATGTGGACAGTGCCAGATATGTAGTCTTAATGCATGTCGCACTAGAAAAATTGTGACCTTTTCTTCCACTGTTACTGGTCGTCACTACAACATTGAGTCCTTCATTACGTGCAGAACTACACATGTGGTCTACATGTTGCAGTGCCCATGTGGCCTGCAATATGTGGGCCGGACTACCAGAGCCCTAAATGTGAGGCTGAATGAACATGTGGCCAATATACGTAGAGGCTTTAAAGAACACAATGTTTCTAGGCACTATGAGCACGTCCATGACAGGGATCCCACAGGGACCCTATTTGTGGGTATAGATACTTTTACATCTCACTGGAGAGGAAGTCTGAAAATCAGAGAGCTCTCTAGGTTAGAGTCGAAGTGGATTTTTCTACTTAAAAGCCACTCCCCCGCGGGGGTTAAACATACCTCGATGTCAACTGCTTCATAGATAATTCTTGAAATAACAGTAGATATGCTTGAGTTTTTCGATGCGATTTTTCTGTTAAGCCTTGGGCCCTCATTTACACTTCACTTTCTTCTTGCTGTCCAATATTATGTCAGCCCTCCCTTATTTTGCACTTTGGAATCTTCTGCACGCCTTTTTAATATAAATTAATCCTTTGAGGGGGCGTGGTCTGGACATGGCCGGATAGAGACGTGTCTCTCCTGAGCTCCCGGCCATCTCTCCGGCATCCCTGACATCCTGACACGGCAACTCAATAGACATGTCATCAGCTAAAAAGAAAAAAACAAAATACACACAGCGGGTCACCAGCCAACCCAAACAGTCTGGAGAGCTAAAGAAATTCTTCGCAAAAACCAGAGACACAGAGGCCTCCACCAGCAGCTCCAAGATGGCGCCGACACGTGGGTCCCATCAAGAGAAACCAGCAGGTCCGGCATCGCCAGCTGCCTCTACTAGCTCGGATGCCTTTGCGGATTTTCCTCCAGAACTTCGTTCAGTGGACGGAGACTCGCCAACCCCCTCGATCAGCCTCCGTGCAGATGAAGAACTGAGAGCTTTGCTGAGAGCACTGCCAACCAAATCAGATATTGAGGGGCTCATAGGCAGGGTGGAAGCGGCGCACCGCAAAGAGCTCCAGATAGTTAAAACGGACATCAAAACCCTGTCCGACAGACTCTCAACCGGGGAAACATCGCTAACAAACCTGGAACGCCGGCTCACGGATCTAGAGGCCACTCAACAGCAACAAGCAACCAATGCCATACAACTACAGCTCCGACAGGAGGAAGCCGAGGACCGCAGCCGTAGGAACAATTTATGGCTCCGGGGTATCCCGGAGGCGACGGGGCCGGAAGACCTGATTGCCACAGCTACCGAGATCCTCCGCCGGCTGAATGATGACCCCCTCCCTCCGGGTCTGGAATTTGATCGTATCCACAGAGCCCTGGCACCACGACCCACTGATCCCGCCAGACCGCGAGATGTTATATGCAGGGTTCACCGTTACACGCAAAAGTAAACCATCCTCTGCAGGGCCTGGGAAGCAGGTGACCAAGATTTTGACGGCGCCACGATCAAGATTCTTCCAGACATCTCTAAGGCAACCCTGCAGCGCAGAGCACTGCTTCGCCCGGTACTAGAACTGGCAAGGGAGTTGAACATTACTTACCGCTGGAGATACCCACTGGCGGTGAACTTCCGAAGCGGACGAGATACCTTTACCCTTCACACTCCAGATGATCTACCCGAGCTCTTCACCTTCATGAATACAGCACCGATAACTGTCCCAAATTGGCTTACATTCCTCCCACACCCATCGGGTAGACAGGGCTCGGCGTCGGGCAGTGATGCACCGCCCAGACCTCAGAGGTCTCGCAGGCACACCAGGAGGCCATCGCTTGACCAGCCCAGAGAGGACTGACCCTACCTGCAGGTATGAAACCGCTTCTCCATTCTGCCCCTTTGCCCATACAGATATGAGATTGCCCACCCCTAGGACATCTAATGACTGGGACAGTTCAATGTACCCCCCCCACGTTCCAAGCCTAGATGGGGACACACGGAGGGGAACCCCCCGGTAACTGCAGAACACTGGAAATTCCCTGGGGAACCTACCCCAGCTTGCTTGTGGTGAGAGTTACTGAGGGTTCCATGCATGAGTCGTATCACACTTAGCTGCCTTGTCAGAGGCCACAGAACTATTGAGGGCACATGAGCCCAGGGGATAACTACAACTCTCCCGAGTCACCTCGGGACCAGTTTTAGATACTTAGCTTTGGAATTGTTGTCTTACGGTTCGGTCGGAGCTGGGGTGGAGGGGTGACGGGCCCCATTCCCAGGCGGGTGGCATATCTCCCTGGTTCGCCGGAGGGTGTGCCGCCCCGGGACGGGGGCATGAGGCAGCAGGGCGGGTGACCCGTGCTGAGTACAATTGGAACAGTGTTTCATTAACTTTTATTGTTTTTATATGCATGTTGTAGATGTTCCTATTACTGGGGATGCGGGGAGGGCTGGACTCGTCTTTGAACGTGTCTAATCCACCCACTAACCCACTTAGACTGGCGCCGTGTGAGCCACCGTTAGGCACACACGCACGCTACAACAAGGTTTATTCTTGCCTTTAGAAGAGGCATATTGGCCGAGTCCGGACCCCCCGGTCACTCAGACAATATTGCCTCACCCCGATAGCTTTCCTCTTCCTTCTTACCTCCTTTTTTTCTGCTTCTTGACAACTCCGTTTTTTTTTACGTTTCTATTCCCTTTTTTTTTTTTTTTTTACACCTCCCCCTTCCCTTTCCCCCCCTTCTTAGGTGACGCGGGGCAGTAATGGATAACATCAAAGTGATGTCCCTAAATGCGAGGGGCCTAAATACCCCTGAGAAACGACGCATTCTCCTGTCAGATCTCAAACGCATCAAAATAGATGTAGCATTCATTCAGGAAACACACTTCAAACACAATAAATTCCCCATCCTAACTAACCGATACTACCCGCAGGTATACCATGCCTCCAATCCAGAAGCTAAATCCAAAGGGGTCTCTATTCTGCTCTCTAGTAAACTCCCGTGGTCCTGTGAGGACATCTGCAGAGATCCTCATGGACGTTTCCTTTTTCTATGTGGGAAAATAGGGGAAGACAAAGTGACGTTAGCTACCATTTACGCCCCAAACACCCAACAAGATACATTCCTCTCCTCTAAATTACGACTACTTACGGATTTCCAGGAGGGCCAACTGATTCTGGGAGGCGATTTTAATGTCCCCCTGATCCCCTCCGTGGACACGTCTACCGGCAAATCCTCAGTGGCCCCCCGGGCTCAGAGAAATATTGCAAGGTCCCTTCATAGATCACAACTAGTGGACGTGTGGAGATTACAACACCCAAGTGACAGAGATTACTCATTTTATCCCCCCCTCACAAAATCTATTCAAGAATAGATTATTTCTTGATCCCCCACGACCAGCTACATGCGGTTCGGAATACAACCATAGAACAGATCACGTGGTCCGACCATGCTGCAATTACCATGACATATGCCCTTTCGGAGGCTTCTTATTCTAGACCCCACTTTTGGCGTCTTAATGACAGCCTTCTCCAGATGCCCGAAGTATTACAGGAAGTACAAACGGAATTAAACCATTATTTTCGTACCAACGACTACGAAGGCTGTGACCCCAGACTCTTGTGGGAAGCCCACAAGGCAGTGATTAGAGGGGTACTTATCAAGCATGGTTCCCGTATTAAAAAAGAACGGAACAAGCAATTAGCCTCATTATTAGGTAAATTACACCACTTAGAAGCAAGACACAAACACGCCTCGACCCCTACATTAGATACGGAGATCATGCTGCTCCGCAAACAAATCTCGGACTTATTGCACTACAAGGCCAAAGCGGCCCTACAGTCTTGTCAAAAGATAGGATACGAATTTGGAGACAAATGTGGAAAAAGTCTGGCAAACCTAGTGCGGGAACGCAAATCCTCCTCCTATATCCCCTGTATCACCGACCGGACCGGCGCTAAGAATATATTACCAAAACAGATCTCACAATCATTCCGAGATTTCTACTCAAAACTGTATAATCTACCAAATTGTAACCCTTCCCAGATAGACATTGACAATTACATTGCAGACTCCCTTCTCCCCTCACTACCCGAAGAGGCTCGAGTAGAATTAGAACGACCTCTCACCCTGGAGGAGCTCCAGGGAGCTGTAGCGGCCACCAAAAAAGGGAAAGCCCCAGGACCTGATGGCTTCACTTTATCATATTATCAGACCCTCCTACCAACTCTGGGCCCTCAGATGATAAAGATGTTTAACGCAATAAGAAAAGATAACCCCTTTCGCCAGGAGTCTCTAAAGGCTCACATCACGGTGATCCCTAAAGAGAGTAAGGACCTCACGCGTTGTGGTAGTTACAAACCCATCTCACTTTTAAATGTTGACCTTAAACTGTTTACGAAAGTGATAGCAATTAGATTGGCACAACACCTGCAATCCCTGATACACTTAGACCAGGTGGGCTTTATTCCGACGAGAGAGGCAAGAGACAACACGACCAAAGTCCTAAATCTAGTACATATAGCCTCAAAAACTGGAACGCCCTGCGTCTTTCTCAGCACAGACGCTGAGAAGGCGTTTGATAGGGTGAACTGGAGGTTCATGCTCTCGGTACTCCGTCATATCGGTTTGGGGGAGACGATGTTGGGGTGGATAACGGGCATCTACTCAGGCCCTACGGCTCAGGTCAAAGCTAATGGAATATTATCGGATCCATTCCCAATAATAAACGGAACGCGACAAGGATGCCCGCTGTCCCCCCTTCTTTTTGCCCTCTCGTTGGAACCCTTCCTGTGCAGAATTAGGCGGAACCCGGACATCCAGGGCCTTAACATAGGGGACAGTCAATATAAGATTTCTGCCTACGCAGACGACCTTCTGTTTACATTGACGAACCCTATCACATCCCTCCCGAACCTCATGCGAGAATTTACCATGTACGGACATTTGGCAAATTTAAAAATTTATTTTGATAAATCGGAGGCGATGGGTGTTGCTCTACCACCGGGCACACTGTACGCCCTGCAACACAATTTCAGCTTCAAATGGTCTCCCACAGCATTGAAATACTTAGGAACCCATATCCCAGCAAACCCATCCCGAACGTTTGAAGTTAATTTTCCACCCTTAGCAGTCAAGACCCGCATATTGCTTGAACAATGGCATAAGGGACTCCACTCTTGGTTTGGGAGATGTAATCTCCTGAAAATGGTAATACTACCTAAGTTCGTTCTCACCTCAGGGAATACGGTAACAAGTTCGTTATACGCCCAGAACTGACGATTCCCACCTTTTAATTGAAGTTTGCAAGCCCTACCCAAACGACCCTATACCCAAGGATTCATAAAGTTACGACACCCTCTGGTAAACTTCGACTTTAACACAACGTCCCGCATGTCACACGGGCCACCATCTCGTTGTGGGTAGCGGAGGCTAAATAGTTTTATTTAAAAATTTAAACGGTTTACAGGCATGTACCATTTAAGAGCGTACTCCAAGCCCTCCCTACACTATCCCAAGCAGTTACATTTGTCTTCCAGCAGACG
>BLSH010162882.1:301456-325344 GCA_018402905.1 Glandirana rugosa
TGAATATCCAACATCTGAGGCTGAGTGGAGGCTCAAAATCCACGCAGGTGCTTACTGACCCCCGTAATAGAGGGTCATGTGACTCTGGTAAGGAGAACCTTTGTCTGGTGAAGGAACCACGCACATTTGAATTGGTGTGGTGGAGGATTATATATGAACATTTTGGTTGTCATACAGACCTGGAATTCAACACACAATTTTGGATTTTTATTTTAACTGTGTCACATATTTTATGGGACTTTTATTTTTATTTATTAATTTTTTTCTTTGTATTTTTGTGTAAGGACATTCATGTTTATGTTACTATTCTTTATTTTTATATATCACATCTTGAGTCATACACAGATTTGATTTAATTTACCTTTTTGAGTTCATGACACAAAGCGCAGATTCTTTTTACTTCATTTACTCTTGAGTGGTTAATCCCCCAATCGATAGTCTGCAGCTGTGTCAGGATTAAGTCTCTTTCTATATAGGGTAGCGCAGTGGTACACATTTTGTTCACATCTTGGTACACCCGGCCTGTGATGCTGCGGCGAAAAGGGGGCCCAGGTCTTTCTTGGCGGGTGGGCTGGCCATATGAGGTTGCTGCTATGGGTGTCGGGGCCAAGGATCACCGGTTAGCTGCCATGTCCCAGGGCTTGTGTCTGCTGTGCACGCTCCATTGGCGGTCAGTGGTGCGGAGCTCCCGGCTTACACGGCCATGTCAGAGCTTTGCGCACTCGACCAGTCTTGTAAGATTAATGTCCTAAATATCTTCCCAATCAGCTGCATCCATCTGAAGGAAGGCTACCTCCCTTTAAGTCATCCTCTCTAAGTAGGGATTCCATGCTACGTGTCTGAACATTAAGTTTGCCTCTTCCAAATTGAGTCTCGTATGTATGTCTAATTTGCAGGTACCGAAACAGGTGGGTATTTTAAATTTCACCTTCAGGGCTTAAAACGACAACAACTTTCCGTTCTCCACTGTGTCTTTTATTGTCTTAATGCCATATTTGGAATTTCTCAACAGGGTGTATAGGGGGAAACTCCTATGTCACCCTCTGCCTTATTAATTGCCGCCCATAACCGACCGATTACTTGCATTGACACCGTGACTGAGTTGGAAATATTTTTTACCACATAGTAATAGAAACGACAAAGCCTCATGAGAACCCACTATAGCCTCTTCTAAGGAAGTAGCCACATTGTCTTCCAGAGGCCTGAACCATCTGTGCACAACCACCAGTTGCCCTGCCAGGAAATATCTATAAAAATCAGAGACCGATATTCCCCCCTTTTTCCAAGGTAGTTTCAACACCTCAAGATTTATCCTTGGTTGCCGGCCCTGCCACAGAAAAGAAGTCGCTATCTTACCTATACTTTTAAATATACATCTCGGAATCCAGACTGGTGAATTCCTAAACACATACAAAAACAATTGTAAGATCTTCATCTTTAATAAGTTTATCCTGCCTATGAGTGATATGGGCAACTTTTGCCATGTCTGTAGCCTACTTTTAAGCTGTGCTAATAATGGGGAAACATTCAGATCTACAAAATCAGCTACAGAGTTCGATATGTACAGACTAGAGTTGAGCGAACCCGAACTGTAAAGTTTGGGTCCGTACTGAACTTTCGGATGTCCGTGTCCCAAACCTGAACGTTTGAGAAAAAGTCCGGGTTCGGGTTCTGGGTTCTGGTATTTTATCACAGATGTTGAATAGCTGCAGGGCAGCCAATCAACAAGCGTTTCACTGGTTTTCCCTAGAAGCCATCGCAGCCATGCCTACTAATGGCATGGCTGTGATTGGCCAGTGCATCATGTGACCCAGCCTCTATATGAGGCTGAAGTCACAGTGCTGCATGTCACATGCTCTCAGGTTAGTGTAAGGAGAGGATGCTGTCGGTGCTGTGAGGGACAGATTATGAGGAACAGATTGCAGATCTAGTAACTAGGTACAGATTACTACTACTGCTGTGAGGGACAGATTGTAGATCTCATAACTAGGTAGAGATTACTACTACTGCTTTGAGGGACAGATTGCAGATCTAATAACATCTCATCCTGCATTACAGAACAATCTAATTACAGAACGATCTCATCCTGCATTACAGAACGATATGATTACAGAACGATCTCTCTTCAGGCATTACAGATCGATCTGATTACAGAACGATCTGATACTGGACTAGGTAGAGATTACTACTGCTTTGAGGGACAGCTTGCAGATCTAATAACATCTCCCATTTTTCTGCCTTTTGCAGCCCTCTAGCACTTTCCAGGATTTTTTTACAGCCATTTTTGTGCCGAAAAGTTCGGGGTCCCCATTGACTTCAATGGGGTTCAGGGTCCGGGGTTAAGTTCGGGTAACGTTCGGTACCGAACCCGAACGTTTCCGCGAAGTTTGGCCGAACCCGCCGAACCCGAACATCCAGGTGTCCGCTCAACTCTAGTACAGACCCAAATATTTAGTCTTGTCTACTTGCCGCAAGGGGCACCCAGATGGAACCCTACATAGCGCATTTGGTGTATTTAACAAAATAATCTGGGATTTACCCAGTTGACTTTAAGCCGGGTGGAAAAGGTATTCAAAATACCCAGCACAGCCGTCAAAGATGCCTCTGAATCCCTTAAAAAAAGTACCATATCATCTGCGTATAGTGCTGTCTTTTCAGTCAGGCTACCCACCTCTATCCCTTGTACCTCCATCAATGTTCTCAAGGCAACTGCCAAGGGCTCAATCAACAGGGCAAAAATACTCGGTGACATCGGGTAACGATGACGTGTACCCCTCCCAATGGTGGATAGTACTGATAGCATCCCATTTAATTTAATGGCATCTGTTGGGGATTTGTTAAGCAGATAGATCAATTTCCTGAAATAGGGATCAAAACCGAATAACTCAAGCATTATAGCATTTATATCCAGTCGATGGAATCAAAGGCCTACTCTAAATCGAGAAAGCCTGTAGCCTTTTTAGGTAGAAAACCAGTTTGGTCAGGGGAAACCAGAATTTCAATGGTTTTTATTAACCTTGCTGCTAATACTTTGGTCAGGATTTTACAATCCATATTTAACAGTGATATACTGTAGGCCTATATGAGGCACATTACAGAGGGTCCTTATCCTTTTTAGCGAATGATACTATGTAGGCTTTATAGAAGGAACAGGGAAGACACCCCATCTGATAACACCCTTCATATAGCTGCACTAATTTATGGACGATAGTTTTCAAATATCTCTGGTACCATTCGCCTGGTATGCCGTCTGGTCCAGGAGCCTTGCCACTAGCAAAGGATCTAACTATGGCAATTACCTCTTCCCTAATCGGAGAGTCCAATGACCTTTTTAGATCTTATGGGAGTCTAGGTAAATTAAATGCCTCTAGCATCTCCTGCAGTTCCCCCTCATCATAAGAAGTTATCAGTGAATACAGCCTCTCATAAAAGGTTACAAAGGTCCTTAGGATATCCCCTTTTTCCGATAATTGAACTCCAGACGAGGACATTATACTTGGAATCAATGTCGGCAAACTTTCTACTGCCATCAACATGGACAGTAACTTCCCATTCTTTTCCCCTGCCTCAAAAACATTTGCTGCATTCTGATGCAGTTGATTGGAGGCCATATCCTGGTAGTGGAGATAGACACTCCTCCTAGCAAACTGCAAACAACTCAACGTATCTAGGGTGGGTAATACTGCATGGTTTCGTGCACACTCCTTTTCTTTTTCATACAGATCCTTCGCATTACTACTCATTTTATTTCTAAATGCCTTGATGGCTGATATATACATACCCCTTATAGTTGCTTTAAAGGTATCCTATTCTATTTGTGGTGTAGCTGAGCCTTCCTTAACCACTTCCCACCCAGCCTATTGACAAATGACGGCCGGGCGGGGTGTTCGTTATCCTGACTGGGCATCTATTGGCGTCCTCAGGATAACCCGCGATCGTGCGCCCATGGGGGTGCGCATTGCGGTGATCGGTGGTGTCGTGGGTCAGTCTGACTCACCGCATAACCAATCTAGGTAAAAGGCTTTCACCAGAAGCCTTTTACCATGTGATCAGCCATGACCAATCACGGCTGATCACAGTGTAAACAGGAAGAGCCATTTATCAGATTTTTCTCTGCTCAGGTCTGCAGACCTGAGCAGTGGAGAGTCGATCAGCCGCTCTCCTGATGGGGGGCTGCACTGAAAGTTTATAAGTGCAGCCCCCTTAGGATCACCACACTGGACCACCAGGGAGCTGACCAGGACCACCAGGGAGCCCCCCCAAGGACACCATAAGGAGGCTGCCCAGGACTTCCAGGGAGCCCACACTAGACCAACAAGTAAGGGGCATACAGTGCACTGTAGGGATGGCACTGTGCCCATATGTGATGCCTGCCAGTGCCATCCCTAACAGTGCTATATGCACCAGTGCCCACCAGTGCCAAGTACCAGTGCCTACCAGTGCCCACCTGTGCCGCCCATTAGTGCCCACCTGTGCCACCTATCAGTGCCACCTATCAGTGCCCATCAGTGCCCAGTGCCACCTATCTGTGCCGCCTATGAGTGCCCATCAGTGCCACCTATCAGTGCCCGTCAGTGTTGCTTATCAGTGCCCATCAGTGCTGCATATATGTGCCCCATCATCAGTGCAACCTTATCAGTGCCACCTCATCAGTGCCAACCTGTACTGCCTCATCAGTGTCCATCAGTGTAGCCTCATAAGTGCCCATCAGTATAGCCACATCAGTGCCCGTCAGTGATGGAGAAAATGTACTTATACAAAGTTTTGTGACAGAAACAAAGAAAATCTTTTTTTTTCAAAAAGAGGATTCTGATCAAGCATCCATTTTAAATCAGCTTTGTCTTTCTATGAACTGTGTTAAGGTTGTAGAGTTCCTGAGGAACATTTTATAACATATTATAGCATTTTTACAATACAGGATAAGATACGGGTGTGCGCGACAATATAACCACAATTGCTTTAGGGTGGAAATGTAGCCAGCTATTTTGCAAGGCTTGGACAAGGAATGTGCAAGCTTCTGCAATATTAAAAAGCCACAATATTTGGGGGGGGGGGGGGGCAAGAACAAGCTTAAATAACATGTCGCCTGCTCAACTATATCGTGCATCATATATGTTTAGTATTGAACCTTGTATAACCTTGTTGTATGGGGGCAGAATATAGCTGTAAGCATTGTTAATTGGCTACAGCAGTATGGGTGGGTATAGAAGTTAAGGGGAGTACCTGTGGTTTAAGCTTATAAAATACCTTGTATACATAAAAAACTTTGCAATCTTTGTGAACCTACAACTTGTGTCGGTTTATTGATTGTCCAACCGGTTGGAGTCCCAGCCACACCCAAACCACTGGGCAGCCCAGCAACAAAATTTTATTTGTAGCACAAAAAATAAAAACCTCAGGGGGGATCAAATACCACCAAATGAAAGCTCTATTTGTGGGAACAAAATGATAAAAATCTTGTTTGGGTAGAGTTTTACACGACCGCGCAATCCTCATTCAAAGCGCAACAGCACTGAAAGCTGAAAATTGGTCTGGGTGGGAAGTGTTCTAAGTGCCTGGTATTGAAGTGGTTAAATTCCCAATATAGGTCCATATGTGGTTGAAGAACTTCTTTCACATAAGGCTCGTACACCCACCCAGGGAATAACCTCAAAGCTCTCCTGGTCTCTCGCACCCCTAATTGCAGTTCGACCTGCATTGGGACGTGATCTGACACTCCTCCAGATAAATATGCAGTATTAGCTACCAAAGGCAATAAAGAGATGTTGGCAAATGCCAAATCAATTCTGGAAGAGGATCCAAATACCAAGGACAGATAGGAAAAACACTTTTTTTTTGGGTGCCGCCACCTCCAGACTTCTGAAAGACCTGCCGCCTCTGCCCAATGTACTAACTCGATGTTGGGGCTTCTCTTTGGATTGGACATATCTAATTCATAATCCAAGATGTTATTAAAATTCCCCGCCATGAATAACTTAAATGGAGCATGTGGCGCCAGTCTTTCCAGTATCTCATACAGAATAGTTCTGACAAAGGGAGGCGGTATATACATATAAACCAGAGCAAGCCGGTGGGAATAAACCTTAAGAAACACTACTACATACATTTCCCCAGGATTCGTAATTATAACCTCTACCATACATGGAAGTCTTAGAAGAAGCCTTATCAGGTGAAACACGTTGGACGTTTATACAGACCCATGACAATTATAACCATCAAGACAAACTTCACTGTATAATGAGATGTAAACTGACTGCTTTACTGTCCTATGTTGTTTTTACTGTCATTTAAGTACCATAAGTACTTTTTTATGTGAATTTTGAATACATTTGTATATTTTTATGAATATGGTATTACTTTGATCTATCTTTGCACCGCTATAGTCCCAGTACTTTCCCACCCCCTTCCTCCCATTTCCAAACCCCCTTTTTCCCCCCCTCCAATTCCCCCCTTTCCCTCCCCTTCTCCCTTTTCTTCCCAACCCCCTTCCAGCCTTTTATCAGTTCATTGTGATTGTTTTGCTACCAAACATATGTGTCTCTTGCAGAAATATTATAGGAGGATGGTGTCTCTGTAAGTATTTTAACACTAGAGCCCTTTTAAATTTAGAATTTAGACCCCTGACATTCCAGGAGATTATCCTAACATTTTCACCTGTACCATACCTATCCTACAAGGAATGGAATATAACCGGAATACCAATAAGCAATCCCCCCCATCCCTCATCCACTGGGAACCTAAGATTCAATTTAGCACCCAGGACCATCCAGAGCCACCCATGCTGACACACCCTCACATTTTTGTAAATATTTTATTATATCTTTTCATGTGACAACACTGAAGAAATTACACTTTGCTACAATGTAAAGTAGTGAGTGTACAGCTTGTATAACAGTGAAAATTTGCTGTCCCCTTAAAATAACTCAACATACAGCCATTAATGTCTAAACCGCCAATATTTTGTGTAGCCACCATTATTTTCCCACACTGCCTTAACCCTCTTGGGCAGGGCATGGAGTTGACCAGAGCTTCACAGGTTGCCACTGGAGTCCTCTTCCACTCCTCCATAACGACATCACAGAGCTGGTGGATGTTAGAGATCTTGTGCTCCTCTACCTTCCATTTGAGGATGCCCCACAGATGCTCAATAGGGCTTAGGTCTGGAGACATGCTTGGCCAGTCCATCACCTTTACCCTCAACTTCTTTAGCAAGGCAGTGGTCCTCTTGCAGGTGTGCTTGGGGTCATTATCATGTTGGAATACTGCCCTGAGGCCCAGTCTCGGAAGGGAGGGGATCATACTCTGCTTCAGTATGTCACAGAACATATTGGTATTCATGGTTCCCTCAATGAACTGTAGCTCCCCAGTGTCGGCAGCAGTCATGCAGCCCCAGACCATGACACTCCCACCACCATGCTTGACTGTAGACAAGACACACTTCTCTTTGTACTCCTCACCTGGTTGTGGCTACACACGCTGGACACCATCTGAACAGTATATGTTTATCTTGGTCTCATCAGATCACAGGACATGGTTCCAGCAATCCATGTTCTTAGTCTGCTTGTCTTAAGCAAACTGTTTGTAGGCTTTCTTGTGCATAATCTATAGAAGAAGCTTCCTTCTGGGACGACAGCCATGCAGACCAATTTGATGCAGTGTGCTGCATATGGTCTGAGCACTGACAGGCTGACCCCCACCCCTTAAACCTCTGCAGCAATGCTGGTAGCACTCATATGTCTATTTCCCAAAGACAACCTCTGGATATGACACTGAACACATGTACTCAACTTCTTTGGTCAACCATGGCAAGGCCTGTTCTGAGTGGAACCTGTCCTGTTAAACCACTATATGGTTTTGGTCACTGTGCTGCAGCTCATTTTCAGGGTCTTGGCAATCTTCTTATAGCCTAGGCCATCTTTATTTAGAGCAACAATTCTTTTTTTCAGATCCTCAGAGAGTTCTTTGCCATGAGGTGCCATGTTGAACTTCCAGTGATCAGTATGAGAGAGTGAGAGCGATAACACCAAATTTAGTTTAATTCGTTTTTATTACATGTTTCAAAGAAAATACAGAAAATGTTGATAACGCCAAATTTAACACACCTCCTCCCCATTCACACCTGAGACCTTGTAACACTAATGAGTCGCATGACACTGAGCAGGGAAAATGGCTAATTGGGCCCAATTTGGACATTTTCACTTAGGGGTGTACTCATTTTTGTTGCCAGGTGGTTTAGACATTAATGGCAGTATGTTAAGTTATTTTGAGGGCAGCAATTTTACACTGTTACACAAGCTGTACACTCACTACTTTACATTGTAGCAAAGTGTCATTTCTTCAGTGTTGTCACATGAAAATATATATTCAAATATTTACAAAAATGTCAGGAGTGTACTTACTTTTGTGAGATACTGTATATAACAATCTGAATCAATACATATTTTTGATTCGTAAGGATCCTTTTTCCTTGGGGCACATATTGACTCCTGTTGACTCATAACCCTGTCTACCCAGAGGTACCAAAGAAGAGAAAGAAACCTGGACTTTAACTGAAGCAACAAACAATAAATTAAAAAAAGCAAAAAACAAACCAATCCCCCCCCCCCAAAAAAAATAAAAACACAACATCTCAACACACCAAAATATAACATCCCTCTGACAATCTTACATGACCATTCATATCTCCCTATCTGTTCAGCACCTAACAAAAGACAAAAATTGGATGGCAGATTTATTCCCAAAAACAAAAATTTCGAAAGGGAATGCACACATAAATATATGCACCCCATCCCTGAAAAAAAAAACACAAAAAAAGAAACAAAAAGCAGAGTCTCTAGCCCTCATGCCCTTAATCCATGATCAGGATACATCAAGACAGAGATGGAAATCCGGTGCAACACCACCCACCAAAAAAAACACCCACAATATCCCCTTTCTGTCCCCAATGTGTCCCCATAGATCATCCTCCAAAATGAGGTAGAAAAAACAGTCCTCTTATATTATCCTATATCTCCAAATTTAAAAAAAATGGGGGGGGGAACAAAAGGAGTAGAGAATGGATAATGGGAAGCAATCAGTCCAATGTATCCAGCCACTTCGAGACATCTATTGGGACCTCAAAAATCTTTGCCAACCCCTATACTCCACACACAGCTTACTTGGATACATCATACTATATTTTAATCCCTTTTCCCTCAGTCTTTTCTTGACCTCCATAAATGTGCGGCAACGTTTTTGCACCTCCAAAGAGAAATCAGAAAAAAAGTGTAAAATAGCGTTTTCAAGCCGAAGCTGCAATTTTTTCCTTGCTTCGGCAAGGATCAAGTCTATATCCCGAAAATTCAAAAAATGGAAAAGGAAGGGTCTTGGTGGCGCCCCCTGCTGTCTGGGACCAGATGGAACCTGATGCGCACGTTCTACGGTGTAGACTGTAGAGGCTTGTTGCAATGTTTATATATCTTTAAAGAGTTTCTCTGCAAACCCATTGGAGTCACAGCCCTCCACACCCTCTGGAAGACCCACTACACGCACATTGTTTTGCCTCATCCTGTTTTTGATGTCCTCAGACTGGGCCATTAATACCTTAACTATTCACTGTAATTCCACTACCTGCTGTGCTGTATTACCAACAGTGTCCTCCACTTCCAAAATACGGGATTCTGCTTCAGTAACCCTATCTCTAACTTTGTCAAGATCTTGCCTCATAAGTCCATACTCCGTGACTAAGGAGTCTATCCTTCCCATAAGTGTGGATGTGCTGTTCTCTATTGCTGCCAATATAAATGCTTGTACTGCAGGAGATATATGGCTTTTGTCTGTTACCTGCATGTTTGTCTGGGTATCTTGTACATCCCGTGTGCCCACATGATACCCCACCTCACCCACTTCACCCACAATGTCCATATGATTACCTTTGCCCTGCTCTAAATTGGGCTGGATATCCTGGAAGGACGGGTGCGGAGACCGACGATCCCTTTGAGGGTCCAACTGATCCGTTTGTTCAGACTGCATATCCATAGCCCCATCTCTTCCAATCCAAGAGCTCCTTTCTGCTGCTGCTCTTGTGCGGGTGAACTTGCACCGGGGCAAGCAAAGAAGCCAGTTGTTTTGGGGGTTGGCTGTTTTTTTACCGGCATGGTGTCTGCCGGGCATGTATAACACCACGGTACTGCCTGCTCCTTCAGCTTAACTTTTAGCAATTTCCTCCAGGCTTTAGACTCCTGTTGCTGACACTCCAAACCCAAGTCTGAGCCGGTTGTCGGTTGCTAACACAAGACAGCGGGGAAATAGCAGGAGACAAGGAAGCAGAGCAGAGTCCCAGAGCACTATGTGGCAAGGCTGGCATCCTCCACAACACACAAGTACAAAGTCAGCAGCCAGAGCTTGGAGCGACAGAGGTGCGGAACGCAGAGGTCAAGTCGCAGTGTGATCACAGTGCAGAGGCAGCATGAACAGGACCACACACGGGGACACACAGACACAGCAGCCAGGTCCGGAGCGCCACACTCTGAAGTGCTCCGAGGTGCAGAGCTAAGGGATGAGAGATGTCGTGGGGATGAGGCAGGGATGTGAGATCTACAGGCGGCGTGGTCCCATTCGGATGGAAACGCCAGGCATGGGAGCTAGAGCTGAAGCACTCCTCACACAGTCACAAACTCCTCCCTCATCAGCTGTGTGGAATGACTTTACATTACATCATTTCTGACATTGAATTTAGTCATACGAAAAAATTCATACGGTAAGTAACCTTTTCACTTTTGACATGAGACAAGCATCTAAAGAAAATCTAAGTGTGTGTACGAGACTTTAAGCTGACGCTTTCGATTAGTTATTTATTCAGAGGGTTCTCACTAATGGGGGGGGGGGGTTTCTGGAACCTTCAACTTTTGCCCATAAAAGTCTCAGAATATGTAGGAGTCTCAACAATCATCAAGTCATGTTGCAACCTCGGCATCACCAGCTCCCATTGGGGTTGACAGGGTTACAATGATGATGGGATAGTTTTCATATTACCATGGGTACAGATAACACCAACTTAATATTCAGATTTCCTTGCAAGTGGACCTGATTAGTAACATTACCATCTGCATGAGTAAACCTCTTACATGTCACAATGTACAGTAACATTATATTTTATCATAACATTATTTTATCATAAAAATTAACTTTATCAATAAAAAGTCAATTAACCCTAGATTTTTTAAACATTTTATTAGGAATAGAAACCTTGAATTCCAGGCAGGTGACTGTGGCTAGGATGAAGGGCCAAACACATGGGCTGAATATCAAGCAGCATTGGCCGGTTCAATAGAAACCGGCCTACATTCGCCCTGTGTGCACGGAAGCTTGTGCAACAGAATCCGGCTGTTCGGCTGGCTTCTGATTAAGGGGCATAACTGAAAAAGATGTGCCAAGTGGCATTCAATCAGCGCTCTCAGTCAATGGCTGAGAGCACTGACCAATGTGTTCTGGTGGGAGGGGGGTGTGTGGCCCGTCAGAGCACAATAGCTCAGCAGGGAAACTATCCAATGTTAGTACAGGGGCTCCTCTCGAGCTCTTAAGTTTTTTTTGTTGAATGAAAAAAACCTGCTAGTGTGTTCCAAGCTTGAAAGTTGCTATCTGGAACATTTATCTTTTCAGTCTGTTGCAGAAGACATTCCTCTGTTTTCCCTTCCCCAGTAACTTTGCAATTTTATAACAGGTGCAAGCAGCAGCAAGGGGCTAATCTGCATAAAGGTGGCCATACAGAGATCAAAGTTTGGACAGTTGAGCACTGACTGGCTAAATTTTGATCCATGTATGGGGAGGCTGGTTGTACAAATGTCAATTTCTGTACAACCAGCCTGTTGGGTTTTTTGCTTTCATTTCTATTTTAAACTGAATGAGTTGTGACCAAAACTGAAGATGATTGTTTACAATTACTTTAAATTGAGTTTTTATTGACCTTTCATTTGGATGTGATCACCCATTCAATACTAAAGATATTGTCACACTTACCCCTAATGCAGGTGGTCAGACTCTATAGCTAGCTTCTGTGTTATTCACCTATAACAACCCCTTTTCCCATAAAGAATACAGGCCTACTGGTATTCAGTTACCCCCAGGACTTAAACACAATGCTATAGTGTCTGGCCACTTTGATGGAGCAAACTGAGAAAAGCAAACAGGTACTTGTGGTTGGCAGACAGACAGTGTGGCTCAATGCCAGTCCAGGTACAAGCCAAGCAAGATTCAGTATAGCCAGGGTCAAATCTGTGATCAAAAGGCAGGCAGAGATCAGAGTGTAGTCAATATCTGATCCAAGGTCATTGACCAGGGAATTCAAACAGTAGAGCAGGTGTCAAGAACCAGCAGCTGGGAGACTAGATATATGTAGCTAAGCAAGGAAACTGGGACCAGACAATATATGAATATCTTTAAAGTGAGATTTATTTACAGTGAACAATAACCACACACCAACAGCAATAAACATGGGAATATGGAAATCAAAACTAAATAACAAAATGTTTAACCAGCAACCTAACAAACTAACTATCCACTGTACATACAAATGTAAAAATGAGAAACGCACAAGGCAGGGCAAAGCAGAGAGCAGATGAGAAGGGGGAAGACAAAACTGGGATGGGAACAAGACAGCAAGATACTGGGTGCCGGGCAAGTGCTGGAGCAAGAGCAAGAAAAAATGGCTACAAGGTCAGGCAACTGCAAGACAAACAGGGTACCAGCAGGAGTAGTCAAAACACTGAGGGAAGGAGCAGTAGCAAAGGTGGAATGTAAATACCCTCCCAGGTGTGGTTAGGTGGAGCTGATCACTGGAGCCTGCTGGCTGTTGGGAGACACCTGCTTCTGGACACTAAAACTTCAACTTTCTGCCCAGAGCACCACTGTGCCACCAGCAGATGACCTCAGTCCTAACAGCAGGACAGAGAGTTTGGAGCATGTGTTACAAACACAATCACAAGCACAAGACTTCAGGCTTGGCTGGCTTAAATCAGGTTTTGTCTCCGCCCAGAGACTAGCCACATTAATAACCTTTCAGATGGACAGACAGACAGACAGGAATGCACTATAAAGCTGGAATGAGACCAGCAGCTGTCATGGCACAGGAGTGTTTACACACTCCTGACAGAAATAGAGTGGAGTTGAGAGGACAGCTTCATGGGAAAGAGGTCCACATATGCCAACATAAAGAGGGATCTTTTGCCAGTTGGTTGGCACAAGAATGCACACAAAAATGTTGAGTGAACATATACACATACAGGCACATGGGCATGCACATCTGATTCAGACATGGCACCAAATCACCTTAATTCTGAACAGGAATTTGCTGGATGATCAGCTGTTCCC
The DNA here is from genome assembly GCA_018402905.1 of Glandirana rugosa. NCBI lineage: Eukaryota > Metazoa > Chordata > Amphibia > Anura > Ranidae > Glandirana > Glandirana rugosa. Next base: position 314,804 of record BLSH010162882.1, read on the forward strand.
TATTTCCTGAATGTGTGTCTATTTCAGATTTTCCATTGCTGACCTGACTTGTCTCTGGATTCTTCTCTTCTCTGACCTCCTGATGTAACCCAGCCTGATGTTGACCTTGGTTCATCTGTCTACTTATTGTTGACCTTGGCTTGCTTCCTGTCCAAAATCCTGCTGATTACCCACTGCCGATCTTGATTTGGATCCTGACCATGATCCTGCTGTCTTTCTGTTTAAGACATCAGCCTGTCTCCTTACCATGTCTCTGACTTCCATCCTGCCTGATGCCTGCCTTTGATGTTGTCAGTCAATGGCTGCCTCAGACTGTCTCTAGCCTGTTGTGGGTTCTGGTGCCCCTGTCTGTTGTTGTTTCAGTCTGCTCCTCTGTGGTATCCCCATCTCATCTTCCTTTAATCTCCTCAACAGTCTACAAGAGCAACTCTCCGCCAAGAAGTGATCATCTGTGAACTGGACTCTTGACTAGTGTTGAGCAAACCCGAACTGTAAAGTCCGGGTCCGTACCGAACTTTTGGGTGTACTGTTCTACAATTATCTTCTAACTGTGTGTGAAAACTATCAATTAGAGGGGAGAAGCCAGATCACTGTGTTCTTAGAACAGTGATCTGGCTTCTCCACCTCTAATTGATAGTTTTCACACACAGTTTGCAGATGTTCTAAGAACAGGGATATGGCTTCTCCCGGCTAATGTATACTTTTCTCACAGAGTTTTAAGATGATTGTAGAATGTACAATTATCTTAAAACTGTGTGATAAAAGTATAAATTAGCCGGGAGAAGCCATATTACTGTTCTTAGAACAGTGATATGGCTTCTCCCGGCTAATTTATACTTTTCTCACACAGTTTTAAGATAGTCCACATCCACCTCCATTTTTGATTTTTTTATGTTTTTATTTTTTTAAAATATTTTAAGTTATTTCCCTATCCCCATTTCTTTGTAGGGCACTTGTCTGACCCTTACCCCCATTTTCCTTCCTTTTGCAGACCTCTAGGACTTTCCAGGACTTTCTTACAGCCATTTTTGTGCCTAAAAGTTCGGGTCCCCATTGATTTCAATGGGGTTCGGGGTCCGGGTCAAAGTTCGGGTTCTGTCCGGACCCGCACCCGGACTTTGTCCCGAAGTTCGGCAGAACCCTAACTTCTAGAAGTTCGCTCAACTCTACTCTTGACACCCATGCAACTTTTCTCCTTTTCACTCAATGTCACCACTTCCAGGAGTGTTTGAACCAGAGCCCTCTCATCTTTGTGACCTTTAAACAGGTACATAATAGGCATCTTTACATATCTTATGTATCTACACTTTTGTCCTTTACCTATATAATGTAGATGGTTATGGGAATACACGTACAGTATATTTTTATATTTTAGCCACTGACATAAATTACGAAGTGTGTGGGGACATTAGCCTACTGCATCAACCCTTCTGCCAACTCCCTTTCAGAGCTTCTTCCTGCTAGCTGAGGACTGGGATAGCAAGTCCACCAAAATTTGTATTGCGATAGACATACACCTCAACAAGGGACTTGTTTTTCTCAAAAGAGCAGCAGTGACTCAATCATCTAGAAACTCTGGCCCCTTGACATTACCTCCCCTGGGCTTGCAGGAGGGCCTGAGGGTCCTGAGCAGGTGTTAGATTTTCCTGATCTAACTTCTGGAGCATACCTCAACAGAGGACCTAAGCTCCTTTTCCCTGAAGGTCGGGAGGTGCTTTGTGTTTGGCGGCATTTTTCTTTAATATTTCAAAACAGCTCAGTTTGTATTTCTCAAGAAAAGAGTGAAAAATGGATTGAGCACCGTTAAAACATTGCCAATAAAATGTTGTTGCTTTGATTTGTCCCATGAATGTCTCTATACTTGTTTTATATTTGAACAGATATTTATTTGTGAGTGAGTACTTGGTCGTTTACTCAGTGGCTACCCTTGGGACTATGTACATATTATATATACAGTTTATGTTCGAATTCACTGGGGCAAATTATTTTTTTTAGTTTTATCCTATATTGACAGGGTTCTTTTTAAGTTTGAGGCGCTCAGAATGAAACATTCACTTGCTACTGGACATCTGTTCTTGGAAATGCCTTTTATTTGCAGCAATCACTTCACTATATGACACTTACGTTCATCACACCCCTATTCCCATAGATAAAAACAAAAAAGGTTGGAAATTAATAGGGAAAGATGCTTATTCATCCTCCTCTTTCTCCTGAGGCACATTTTTGACATGGGCCTTTTCCCTCTTATTAGGGGAAATATTTCCAAGAACAACTTCATACTCTTAACCCACTGGTGCAGGGAAATACTTGGGTCAATTTTTCAACTAACATGGCCTTGTCCCTAAATAACTATAGGAGCTATTTTTTCACAGTTCTTCCTGCTTTGCAGTCCCAGATTTTTTGAATTGGGAAGACATGCCCAGACACAAGGGATCATGGTAAATATTGTTTTTGACTTTATGAATGAGGTAAGGGTTGGTTGGATACAGCATGTGGTATTAGAATTATTCTCTCATTAGAGGTGTGTATTATACATTTAATGAGGTTTTGTAATGTTGGAGAAATACAATTTATTTATGTATATTTGCTAATTCAATTTGTTTTTCTCATTAGGATATGCTTATGAGGTGCACATGCATCCTTGAAAAAGTGGAAACACATTAGTTGTGTGCAATAAAGTAACAATTTAACCTATTTTGATGTTTATGTGTGTTAACTGCACACCTAAATATCCCTTTTTCCTTTTTTTTGTATTTTATAAAAATAAAAGCCTCACACTGGGTAGGTCTATTAACCCTGGTTAAAACGGTTCTTCTGCTGCAATTTTACACTACTGGATCATCTGTGGTCTACTAATTCTTGGAGTAAAACACCTGCCTATACTATCTGTCTTTAATGCATTTTAGCCTAACAACCCTGATGAAAACTGTCATGCTCCTGGCCAATTTTATACTGCAATATTGAAACTACTTTTCTTTAGTATCTTAATTCTTGTCATAAAGCCCCAGCCTAAGCTTTTGGTCTCTATTAAATTTGGGTCTAGCCTTGCTTTTGAAAAATTTGCTGCTGATCACTTTTTAAGCTGCTTTTAAGGGAGGTACAGTGTGTTGCAAAATGAAAAGACTAGTGCGTGTGCATATTTCTGAGTATAAAGTTACAGTCAGATGTGTGTTAGCATGCAGTCACTGACATATTAGCATGCACATTAAGAAGTGTGTGTGTAGGCTCATTTGCACACTATAAGCAACCTATTCAAGCTAGTCTGACATTAACAGATTGCTGAATGTTCTTCCGTAAGTTCTGGATTTACCTGTGACCTGACTTGCTATGTTTGTTTTTCTGTGTTTGACCCAGCTTGCCTCTGAACTATCTCTGGATTTTGTCTACCCATTGGTACCCAGCCTATGTTTCAGTCTCTGCAACCTGCCTTCTGATTTAGCACCTCCTTGCCTGTCTATTAACTGGCCTAGGCCTGTATCCTGACACTGCCTCTGCCTTATGTCCCTGTAATTTGCTGTCTAGATTTTTAACTTGTGAAGATCTTTAACTTGTGTCCCAGCTTTGTTCCTGTCTACTGATTGGGTGCTTCCGTGTTTCTGCTTTTTTTCCTTACCTGTCATCTGTGCCTCATGGTGCCTCACATCCAACAGTGCCACTCTATGTCCTCACAACTACTGTCACCACTAGAGGTGCAAAAGAAGCACCCTCTTTAATTCAATATCTACCAGATACATGACACTGTTGTGTCATCTGTGGTCTAATTCTTATAGTAAAATATGTGCCTCTAGTCTTATTCTCTGGTGCATTTTGGTCAATTCCTCCTCATTAAAATGTTTTTTGTTGGTTTTCCAACCCACTTTTTTATATACATACAGTAATATCTCTGAGAATTTGCATCCTTACTTCCATGGGTTGTATTAAACTATCCCTTAATGCAACCACTTCAACTCTATAGGGTGTCTGATTCATTTGATGTATTTGGTGAATTGCAAATGATGATGCCTGAGTTGGATTATATATCAACAGATAGAGCTGTGTCTAATTTTAACCCTCCTCCTTAGTTCAATTTCTCTTCCAACTTTAAGATTTTCCCTGATAAGGGATATTGGGTAGAAACTGTCACATAATGTGTGATGTTTGTTGGATTTGGGAATTAGGGAGATATGAGCTTCCAGGGCTTGAGTTGGGAAATCAGAATCTGGGGAGCTGAATACTTAAGCGAGGAAAAATATCAAAAGATCTCTGTATGTCTTGTAGAATTCCGGTGTAAATCAACTTACAGGGTTTTCGCAAGAGGGTGTAGATTTAATTGTAGCTAATAGTTCCTCCTCTATTAAAGAAAAATAAATACTATGTTGTGGCTATCCAGATATCAAAGGATAGATGTTCAGCTAGTCTAGTTATTAAGGAATATCAGCAATACGTATCTCAGTTTGTAATGGCTCAATTCCTCCCTGGAGTATGATTGGCCCCACAAAGCCACTCCTTTTCACTGGCCATGTGGTCTTAGCTGCCCAATGTCATCACTTATTAGTTGTCCTGCTTTGTACATGAGGATATCAAGGGCCTTTCCTCATTCAAGAAGTGGAGGAGAGCACTGACTGCTGGGGAAGTGAGAAATATGGTAAATATTCCTTTGGTTTAAACCTCTTATAGACAAAGCAAGGATTTAAACCTTGTTATCTGGTGCAGGGAAGGGGTAGTTGCATCATACTGAGTTTTGTGTGTCTATTTGGAGTTCAGCTGGTGAAAAAAAAACTTTATCTCTCAAGAATTACTACTTATTTCAAATTTTGTGACGTGAAATACCTCCAATTAGTCCAGTTTCATTTCTTTAATGATGCCTTTGACAATGTGTCTGTTGAATTATATATTTTAAATTATTAAGCCAGATTTAATATTATTGTACTCGTAAATGGATGGCCTAATACATTTTCTAATTTCTACAACTAATTTTTATATATTGCTTGAAAAAAGTCAAGTTGACTTCTTGAACATCATGTACAGCGTGGTGCATTGTTTTATTATTTAAAATAAAGATTGTGGTGTTACCAGTGGGGTTTGTTTTACCATGTAACATTTCAAGTTAGTGATTACCTGTGAAATGGAATTATTAACATGATTAGGTTAATGAATAATTAAACATATAAAAAAGGTACTTATGTTGTTAACTAATTTAACATCACAGTTGCATCACACATTATAGAGCTCAGTTGGAAATAATATTAGCATTCCCATAACTAAAAAGTCATTACTAAATGCCCTGCTGGTTCTTATAATTGCTGTGATAAGCTAAGAACAGAATAATTGTCTTTTTTCCAATATAGTTCCTTATGAAAACAAGCACTAAGCCCATGTGCAAGTGTGTATATAGAAAAACAAAAAGTCCAATTATCTGAGGTATTTATCACAATTCAATTTAAAATATGCGTATATTTAACCATTACATATTATGTATTTTTTTTTGTTGATGTGGTTAGAATTTTGTTATTTTCAAAGTTTAAATACTAAAGCAGTCACAATATTTAAAACATATGATTACTAGAGCATTGAGAGTGCATGTATACTATTTTGTATATGTTTTTTATTCTTTCTTATTATGTTCAGGAATAAAGAAACAATTAAAAAATATGATCATTTGCACATTTCTATTACATACTAATATTTCACCCAATCTGAGCCATAAGATGTTGAAAAGACTTGATCAGCATATTTATGACATCAAGTCAAGTCATGACATGAAAGTTACTCCGCCAAATCACTTTAACTCTATGGTAAGAGGACATGAGGCTATCACCCACTGCACAACTGAGTATACAGCTCCTTATTCAATGTCCTGAGGAGACGTATCAGTAGGTGAAAAGGAACTTGTACTAATCAATGACAGTAACTACATATCTCCAATATTTTACCAGTTTAGGAGACTTCCATAGCATGTGCAACAGGTCATCATTCACAACATTACACTTGGGACATACCAGGGAGTCTTGCCTGCCCCAAGCAAAAACAGAGACAGAGACCACTGGTACATATGCCAGGACCAGTTCCTATTGTTCACCATCTGTCTGTCCAAGTTCCTGCATCCATTTTCTCCTACAAGACAGCATTGTGGAGTCTTGTGAAAGTGAAAGGAGATCTAAGTATATGCAGGAAATAATGCCTTTCTTGTCTGTCTCTGACATAATTGACCTAATAAACATTGACTCCACCAACAGCAACTTAGAGTGTCTGGATTGAGTTTGAAGGGCATGGTGTAGTTTTAGAAATTGGTAAAAGTGTTATTTTGAGATAGGGAACTCTGCCATGAGTCAAAAGTCAAAAGAGTTGGGTGAAGTATTTGACACCAGCTGCAAGTCACTGCTGGAAATTTGTCAATTTAAGTAATTCTACAAAACATCTATTGCATCAAATGTGAGTACAGTGGAGGAACCCAGAGAGGTCAAGCTTATGTTTCAGGGTCTCCCAAAGTTTAAACAACAGAATCACCATAATGTTCAGGGCAGGCACACAAGGAAGACCAATTTCCAGATGGGAAAGAGCCATATAGTCCATGTCTAGATGGGTTCAATATGTTGGGAGATGGGTCATCAGTAGCAGGCAGATCCCAGCCTGTGAAGTGCTGGAGTTGTGGGCATGGCATACCCCCTTGTTCTATTGCAAGGTTGTGAATTTAATTCTAGTCATGATTTTTTTTTAATCAGTTTGTGGAATTGAAAATCAATATGGATGAACTATTTGTGGTGAATCCACACAGGGAAATTGTGTAGGATATAGAGTAATTGTGGAACCCACACCATCTTGATTGAGTTGATCCGTCTGGTCTCCAACAATGGCAGCTTACACCAGCTAGTGCATTTTTGTTTAAAGGTATGCAGGATAGCTTTTATGTTTAAGTATTGCATACCTAGTGAAGACTGGAATGTTGTGGAGACCTCTCTCCCAACACTCCTGAAGATTGAGAATGGGAATGTGAAGGCAAGTAGCTGGCATGTGATGTCCACTCTTCAAGTGGGTAATGTCTCCACAAAATGTTGTAAATCATCTTTTGTTCTAAGTATTGCTGTTTTACCACCTTGTGAAGCTTTTAGACAAAAGGGGAACCCCCATCGATATGTGACATCTGCTGAGAGCATAACTTCCAATAAGGGCTTGACCATTCGTCGCTGCATAAGAGTGCGGCATGATATATCTACAAAAAATTTAAGGTGAGCTCCCCCAAACTCCACATCATCTTTACCGTGCACTGCCCTCATAATAGCCTTTTTTATTTATGTAATTTACAGATAACGTCTTTTGTCTTCCTGTGTTTTCTGTGGTCTGCGAGCTTGCTCGGTGGACTCTGTCCACCTCAATTGAACCTGTTGCTGAGTCACCTAAAATCTGACCAAAAATCGTTGTATTGTAGGGGGTAGCTCAGACGCCCGTAGTGTCTTGGGTAGTCCTTGTATGCATATGTTCTGCTGGCGCTCTATATTTTCGTAATCGTCCATCTGATCAAGATAAGGGTTCAATACTTGTTCATGTTGTTTAACACTATCCTGAATACCAATCATGGCCTGTGTAACACCTTCTTGGCCAATTTCCATCTCCTCCACTCTATGTCCCAGGGCAATTATATCCTCTTTCATTTCTTTAGCTACTTGTCTGCACGACTGTTCTACCACTTTTATCAGTTGTTGAATATCTGTTTTTGTGGGGAGGGCTTTTATATGCTCCCTTATATCCCAGTCTGTGTCCATTATGGCTTGCTCTACTGCGGGGCCAGGCTGTTTGCTATTAGGTCCTGGGTTGGCACCCTGGGTGGTCCCACTGGGCTCTGAGGGATTTGCTTCCAGCGAGCCTAGGTAATTTTCAATGCCCAAGCCCTCCTTTCCCGGTTCTGTGTTGTTTCTGTCGTGGCTCATAGAGTCAGGGAACCCAGGATTGCTAATGGGCATACCCGTGTCACCCCTTTCTTTTAATGGGGTCTGCTTCCCGGTTACATAGTCCACATTATCTGACAGGTGCTCATTTTCTAAGGCTTGCACAATCTCACCTTCCTCTTGCAGTCCGCCTCCGGTAGTAGGGGCACCCCTCTCTGCTAGAGGGCTTCTTCCCGAGTCTTTGGGGCTCCTGGCGGGGTGTTACAGAGCCTCGACCTGCTCCTGTAGTCCTCAACATGCTGCTGGTGGCCACTGGTGACCCTCTGCCACGTGTGCAGGCACCGCGAGCGGAAACCGAGGATCTATCTGCCCTCATCCATGCTCCACGGTTTGGTGTGGAGATACCATGGCTTGAGGCTGCGCTCCCCCTACCAGCATCCGGGGAACCATACCCCTCCTCACGGCCAGCCACCATCCTGTTCGCTAACAGCGTCCGCCGCCTGCTGTGTCAGGTAGGCTTGGAGACTGCCCGCCTGATTCTTCCCTCAGCGGGGTGGTTGTGAAGTAGCCCGGCGATGAGCCAGCATCATGTGCTTCCCCACCCGGCGCTGGAGGTGGCTGGGGATGCTGGAAATGGCTGAGGAATAGCCACTGGAGATACTGCTTGCTACTGCGTGTCTGCCTGGGGAGTCTGGGAGCGCACCAGAACCACGTCCTCACACCATGCTCCTCCCCTCAAAATGCAATTAAATCCCTTAAAAAGAACAAACGCCCGGGCCCAGGCGGCTTTACAGCCACATATTACAAACACTTCATAGACCTCCTCACACCTCACTTAACCGAAGCCTACAATTCAATCCTGAAGGGACGCTCTTTTTCCGCAGACTCTCTTAATGCAACCATATCCAAGACACCAAAACCCTTATCAGACGATTCATCCTGGACAAATTTCCACCCTATCTCCCTGCTGAACATAGATATCAAGATATTACCAAAAAGCTCTCCTCCCGCCTAAACAATATTATAAGTTCCCTTATTCACAGAGACCAAGTAGGGTTCATCCCCACTAGGCATGCAGGCAACAATATACGCAGGGCTGTTCTGCTGACCCATGCAGCATGCTCTCACTGCATCCCCACTTGATTTATTTCCTTAGATATCAGAAAGACCTTTGATAACTTGACTTGGCCATATCTCCATTACATATTAAGCAAGTGGGGTTTTGGACCTCACTTTCTCATGTGGATCTCCTCCCTATAGTCCAACCTTTCGGCCCACCTTAAATATAATGTCTTTAAATCTGAATCCTTCCATGTGCATTGACACATGTGTGTTGACAAGACAGGGCTGCCCCCCACCCCCTCTTTTGTTCACTCTTGCCATTGAACCTCTTGCCGAAAAAAATCTGCTCTAACCCTGACATCAAAGGCTTTGAGATAGGCAGCCATCACCATAAACTCTGCCTGTTTGTGGATGATATCCTTTTGTTTCTCACATCCCCTATAACCTCCATAACCTCCTCCCCAACCTACTTTCAACTCTGAACCAATTTGCATCTATATCGGGACTGGTGGTGAACCCCGAAAAATCTAAAGCTCTTAATGTTTCTCTGCCTCCTTCTTTAATGTAGCAGCTTCATCAGGCCCTCTCATACACATGGTCTTCCCACCATATTATATAGCTTGACGTCAAACTGACAGCTGATCCAACTAAGCTCTTAATGGCAAACTATCCTCCTATGCTGGCCCACCTAACCAGACTCATGTCGTCCTGGTCCTCCCTCCCCTTAGCATGGCTGGGACGAATTGTAGTAGTTAAAATGGCGATACTCCCAAAAATCCTCTTCCTTTTCAGAGTACTACCGATCCCCATTCCCATGTACTTATCTTGCAATGCAGAGCCCCAGCCTATGTATGGTCCAAAACCAGACCCCGTGTCTCCAAGACAATATTATATCTTCCTAAGCTTCAGGGTGGACTAGGCCTACCTCATTTCACTAAGTAATATCAACTACCAACTGGCCCAACTCACCAATTACCACGCTACACATGAGATCCCCCTATGGGTGGCCCCAGAGTCAGTAGAAAATGACCCCCTTTTGGTGGCCAATTTACTCTGGCTACGCCCAAAAGACCACAAAACGGGGGGCGTGGCCGGCCGAGCTTCTGCATGGACGCATAGCAGAGAGCTCCGTTCCGACCGCCGGGGAAAAGATCAATTATAGCCGCACAAACAAGGAGACCCGAAGCCTAAACGACCCTCCCTGCCACCAGGACATCAGTGACTTCAGCGGAGATGTCCAAGCGCAGAAACGAGCGCGTGCAGGTGATGAGACCTCTTCTCGAGGCCCTAAAAATAGTGGACGTGCGCGAGCAAAGACGCGAACCTGTAGAGGCGACTTCAGTGACTACAGGACCACCGTCCCTCCCAGCAAATCCGAAGCCCAGAGGAACAAACACGCCGATATTAACTAGAAAAGGGGCCGCCAGCCTTGCCTCGAGAGACGATACGCAGGTACGTCTTCGAGCCGGCCGGTGCGGGGGGCAAAACACCAGAAAACCCGCATCGGTCTCATTTAACCGGTGGTTTTCCCCCAGTAAAAGATGACTGAGACCCCGGTGGGTATCCCCCTAGAGTACACATCGCACCATTAACCACTCAACCCGGTCAACCATCAAC
>BLSH010162882.1:351053-361632 GCA_018402905.1 Glandirana rugosa
GAGGTTTCTCTTGTCAAATTCCAATTTGACGAAAAGAAGATTAAAATCATTTACCGGCACACAGAAAAATTCAAGACAAAGTGTCTTTTCGAAAAAGGGATATCACCCCCAGTGCTCATGTCATAAACATGTAACTTTAGGATAGGGGAGAATTTCGCCACAAGGTCGGTTTTAAGTTGTAAATTCTGTTTTTATGGAGAAATTTTCAGTAAGAATCACATAAGATCATTTCCATACGACATATGACTCCAAACAAATAGTACTATCGTCGTAGCTAAAGAATGGAATATTTTAATGTCGTCTCGCACCGGTAGAATGGCTTCAGGATGCCCACACAGAAGATGGCCACGCTCTGCTGTAATTTTATAAGGTAAGAAATCGATGCTGCTATCATGATAAACAAACCTCAGTATACAGCATACCTTTACTAGAATACACTAAGAATGACTTTTAAAGAGGTATTTTTGTCTTAAATGTTGAATTTTGGCTGGAACACCGCTTTAAGAGGGGATAGGATTTCAATGTACAAATACTGTACTCGTGACCCCCACTATAGGGAAAAAGCTTTTCTGTGAAACAGAACTTAAAAAGACACACGGCCATTTACTAAAATTAGAAGAAAAGCAGTTTAACCTTAAACTGTTCTCTTTGGAGAAAAGACACTTAAGAGGGGATAGGATTTCAATTTACATATACTGTACTCGTGACCCCCACTATAGGGAAAAAGCTTTTCTGTGAAACGGAACTTAAAAAGACACGGTCATTTACTAAAATTAGAAGAAAAGCAGTTTAACCTTAAACAGTTTGGGGGGTTCTTTACTGTAAGATCGGTAATGATGTGGAATTCCTTTCCACAAGCGCAATAGTTTTAGCAGTGAGCATCAATAATTTCAAAAAATATTAGATGAACACCTTAACGACCACAATTTACAGGGGTATACAATGTACTATTAGCATATAAGCACACACACAGGTTGGACTGGATGGACTTGTGTCTTTTTCCAACCTTGCCAATTATGTAACTATGTAACTATGTATGTGTATAAATAACACCCAGATGTTTGGTTACTCGGCTGCTGCATTTGAACTAAAAAAACAATCTAAAATTTTAGATTCGACCAATTCAAAATGTATCAATTCAAACGTTTCAAATAAAGAAAAAAACTGTAAATTCAAAGAAAATTTGAAAAATACATACAACAAATTCTGAATACGAATTACGAATACAAATCCCAAATATGAATTGAGGGAATCAACTGAATTTAATTAAACTAAATAACTAGATTAACAAATCTAAAGGAAACTATTTTTTTTATCATGCACATGTCTAGTTTTAATGCCATGTACATCGGATAACATGTACATCTTCCACAATTTAGTTGCTCTGTAGGCCGATTGCCATATTTTATAATAAATAGTCTCTTGTCTTAAAGACAATATACAGTAAATAAATTGGATGCTATAATGCTGTTTATAAACTTCGCTCCGACCTTGTAGTATTTGTTGGAACATCTTTCTACACAGTACAGTCCCTCAGTTGAATTTGTAAAAGAAATTGTCATTAGCACTTTCCCGATTCAGTGAACTCTATCATTATGTATTCTTGGTCCTCAAAGACAGAACATATTTGGGCAATCAATTTGCCACTTGAAATCAATGCTAGTAGCCACCTTATTTTTTTTTCTGATCAGTTATCTTGAATGTTATTTTTAGGTACATAATCTATACTATATAATTTGTTTTTTACACAGGATGACAAAAGCCTTTAGGTGCTGTTGCACCACAGGATAAGTACAAATGTTGCTTTTTGCAGATGAGCATCTGGGCAGTTCAGTCATTAACACCTTATTTGAATCTGTAGACCCAATCCATGAATTGAGTTCTGTTATTTTCTTTTTTCTTGTTATCTTGAGAGTGGGTCCATTTGCAGCCATTCCTGGAATCCTTCAGACAGCACAGTTTTACCCCTGCCACTGGCCATGGCTTAAGGGATGTTGTGGATTGAACCATTGGACCAGGTCCATAAAAACGCCAATTTCATTTCTCTCTTATGTGAGTGCATTTATTTTATTTTTGTTTTATTCCATGGTTTATTAAAATTGCTACACTATCAATTAGCTTTCTGTTTGTACTAGGTTTCTTTAAAGGAAAAGCTACTTTTGTTAAAAATATGATGAAGCTTGTATTTTCATGTTTATTATTATTATTATTATTATTATGCATTTACCATTTGGAAGCCAGTTAGGATTTTTTTTAAACTACCAAGTATAAAATGCTACAACTTATGAACAGAATTCTTGCAGTAATCTAATTTCTTACTTTTATGGCTATATCACTGTTTTTCCCAGAAGTCTGAAAATGAATTATCAGAGCATGTAATAGAGCATCAAATTAACCACTTGCCGTCCACCCCATAGCACTTTTACTGCTACAGGACAGCAGCTTTGCACCATATCATGTATATATACGATATTGGACTTCCACCTGCAGAGGGCATGCGCACGCCACCATTGGGTCACTTCTGCTTTGATAGTTCACAGCAGAAGCCGATCAGCGGGTGCCAGGCACTCAATGCACCCGCTGATCATCGGCAATATACAGAGAACTGAAATACAGTATGCCTATGTAAACAAGGCATATCCCAGCTTTGACGGGGAAAGGGATGGATTCTGATTTGCTGCAAAGCAGGGACTCAAATCCATTACTTCCCCTTCTAAAAGCAGCACACAGTTAACACACAAACACTGGCTAGGCACACAGTTAACCCCTTCATCGCCTGAGATGTTATCCCCTTCCCAGCCAGTGTCATTAGTACAGTGACAGTGCATATTATCATTGTCAGTTAGTGTCAAAATGCAATATCACAATCATGCTATAAGTCAACGATCAATGCCGTTACTAGTAAAAAAAAAAAGAAATTCCATAAATATATCTCATAGACTGTAGATGCTATAACATTCACGTAAACCAGTCAAAATCACTTATTGGGATTTTGTTTACCAAAAACATGTAGCAGAGTACATATTGGCCTAAATTTATGATGACATTTTGATTTTTTAAATGTTTTATAGCATAAATTAAAAAATATTATTTTCTTTTTGGAATTGTTAGTCTTTTTTTGTTTATAGTTCAAAAAATAAAAAATGCAGTGGTGATTAAATACCACCAAAAGAAAAAATGGCATAAATCATGGAATTGTCAGTTAAAATAATGCAGTGCCATATCGCAAAAAAATGACCTGGTCATGAAGAGGGGTAAATCTTCTGGAGGTCAAGTGGTTAGTAGGAATTGAGTATATGATTTCAAAGGTAATGTGTACACCATAAACCAGGACCCAAAGGTAACTCTAGAACTTAGGGAAGTTGGGGGAGCCTAAAATTAAGTTAACAGTTTTGAATAGGGAGATTGGCAGTGAAAGCAGAAACCCGGTGTGAACTCTGGCTGCATCAAAGAGAAAAAAAACTCAAAGCACCAGTATTCTCTAGATGACTAAAAAGTGGAACCAAACTTTGGAAGTCAAAAAACATAGGCAGAGTCAACAATATTTCCTGTGGCCTCCCTGCAGCTGATCTTTTCCCATAATTGACTAACCTTGTTCTGCGTGGTGTCACTGTGCTCCTTAATGGAGGTTTGCCATCTTGGTAGGGACAGGGCTTTGATTCTGCACATCAAAGCCTCAAGCATTTGAACAGTTAACAGTTTGAGGATGTCCGTTTTGGTGACATCAACAAACTTCACTCCAAAAAAATAAGACTAGAAGTCAGAGGCAGCAGTGCCTTGGTTTTCACATCACAGACATATAGCTATAAGACTGTAGGCACAGGAAATGCCTAGGCACCCTAACATACCACAACGTCTGATGCTAATTTTCAGAAAGAATTCCAGACAAATTGTAAATCTTTTCAATTTACTGCTTAGGCCCTAAAACACTTGTAGATGTTCCTTATTTAACAGTCTATGCTCTATCTACTGTAAAAACACAATAGCAACAAAGCGTACTAACACCTGCCAGAACATGTTCAATTTTATGCTGCAGCCTTTTCCAGTTCCTAAACTAACTCTCTTTATGTGCCTAACAAACAACATCAGGGCACCCTTTTTACAAGCAACATTTTCATAAAATATGCATTATTCATTTTGTTTCTTATATCACATAATTACATTTTAAGCAGCAGTGAAATATTGTTATAACAATCATCTTCTCATGCAGGCTGCAAATATATATTTGGATAATTTATGTCCCTCTGTAGAAGCTTTCAAAAATAATTGCAATAGCACAGTCCGTTTTAATGAAATGCTAGGCCACTTTGTGTAAACAAAACAAGTTTCACTTTTCAGCTCAGCAACTGATCAGGGACATGCAAGTGGGTCACTAATTGTCAAGAGATAACATCTAATAAGAGTAGTCGGAGGATATTTGTTACTCACAAAATTATTCAAGGGCAATTTTTACTGCTTTTAAGTTCCATTTTAACGTACATGCTACTTTTCATTAGTTTCCTTTTTGTCTTGTCATTTAAACCTACATCAATTACATTCCTAATGTTGCTGGGGACATAAAGTTCTTTGTTTTTATGGGTAGAGCTGCCAGTTTGATATTTTCTATTATCCTAATTTGCTTACTGACATGATTCTTTTGACAAGTATGCTTGCGGATCTAATTAGATTGTAGGTATACTTGTCTATCATTTCAGAAGGGAACAGTTTTAGTCCACATGCCTACAGCTAAACCATATTCCCCCCTGAACACCATAATGCTTCTGCTCAAAAAGTAAGTGGGGAATGGAAATGATTAGTTAGAACTTGAAATCGGTATATTTTTAGTTAACCCTTCATTACTGAAATCAGAAAAATAAAGGAACAAATAGGAAAACAATATAAAAATCTATTCCTTAAAGACAAGAATAGTGTAATGTGGTTATTAAGTTAATTAATGTCCACAATAACTTATTTAGCAGATAAAGTTAACTGAAGGGGTCTTACGGTATTCGTTTTGATGTGGTTGACTGAACTCTGGACAGCGTGGGTGAGCTATACTTGACAATGTTGTAATTTTTATTGGTGAAGGATGAAGGGTGTCCTGATTTGGCAGGGCTGCTATAATTAGAATGAATGTCCTTCCCAGACTCCTGTATCTGCTTCAAAAGTCCTAATTAAATTACCACAACCTTTTTTTTCTCTACATACCCGTGCATTTGCACGGACTTCATTTTGAACTCCAAGACTGTCAGGCTGAGCTATGACAAACTAATTATACCTAGAGTTGAGCGAACCCGAACTTTGGGGTGTCCGGCACCCGGACCCGAACCCGGACATTTCAAAAAACGTTTGGGTTTGGGTTCTGGGTTCTGGTAGTTGATCACGCATGTTGAATAGCTGCAGGGCAGCCAATCAACAAGCGCTTCACTGGTTTGCCCTTAGAAGCCATCACAGCCATGCGTACTAATGGCATGGCTGTGAATGGCCAGTGCAACATGTGACCCAGCCTCTTTTTAAGCTGGAATTACTTAGTGCTGCAGTCACATGCTTTCTGAGACTCTGACTAGTGTAGGGAGAGGAAGCTGCCGGCGTTGTTGTGAGGGACAGATTGCAGATATTTTAACATCTCATCCTGCATTACAGGACAATCTGATTCTGGACTAATTAGAGATTACTACTGCTGCTGCTCTGAGGGACAGATTGCAGATCTCACCCTGAAGTACACAACGATCTGATTCTGGACTAATTAGAGATTTCTCATACTGCTGCTTTGAGTGACAGATTGCAGATCTCACCTGTATTACAGAACAATCTGACTGCACTAGATAGAGGCTTCTACTTAGAAGGACAGATTATATTGTTCTAAAATCATCTCCTAGTTCTATAGGGTCAGGTTCCAGCTGTTGCTTAGAGGGACAGATTATTGTTCAAAAATCATCGCCTACTCCTATAGGGCCAGGTTCCAGCTGTTGCTGTAAGGGAAGATTATTGTTCAAAAATCATTGCCTACTCCTATAGGGCCAGGTTCCAGCTGTTGCTGTAAGAGACAGATTATTGTTCAAAAAACATTGCCTATTACAATAGTGTCAGGTTACAGCTGTTGCTGTAAGGGACAGATTATTGTTCCAAAATCATTGCCTACTCCTATAGGGCCAGGTTCCAGCTGTTGCTGTAAGTGACAGATTATTGTTCAAGAATTATCGCCTACTCCTATAGGGCCAGGTTCCAGCTGTTGCTGTAAGGGACAGATTATTGTTCAAAAATCATTGCCTACTCAAATAGGGCCAGCTTCCAGCTGTTGCTGTAAGGGACAGATTATTGTTCAAAAATCATCGACTACTCCTATAGGGCCAGGTTCCAGCTGTTTCTGTAAGGGACAGATTATTTTTCAAAAATCATCGCCTACTCTTATAGGGCCGGGGTCAGGCTGCTGCTGTAAGGGACAGATTATTGTTCAAAAATCATTGCCTACTCCTATAGGGCCAGGTTCCAGCTGTTGCTGTAAGGGACAGATTATTGTTCAAAAATAATCGCCTATTCCTATAGGGCAAGGTTCCAGCTGTTTCTGTAAGGGACACATTATTGTTCAAAAATCATTGCCTACTCCTATAGGGCCAGGTTCCAGCTGTTGCTGTAAGGGACAGATTATTGTTCAAAAATCATCTCCTAATTCTAAAGGAAGAGGTTCCAGCTGTTGCTGTAAGTGACAAATTATTGTTCAAAAATCATCTCCTAGTTCTAAAGGGAGAGGTTCCAGATGTTGCTGTAAGTGACAGATTATTGTTCAAAAATCATCTTGTAGATCTAAAGGGAGAGGTTCCAGCTGTTGCTGTAAATGACAGATTATTGTTCAAAATCATCTTCTAGTTCTAAAGGGAGAGGTTCCAGCTGTTGCTGTAAGTGATAGATTTTTGTTCAAAAATCATTGCCTACTCCTATAGGGCCAGGTTCCAGCTGTTGCTGTAAGTGACAGATTATTATTCAAAAATCATTGCCTGCTCCTATAGGGCCAGGTTCCAGCTGTTGCTGTAAGGGACAGATTTTTGTTGAAAAATCATCTCCTAGTTCTAAAAGGAGAGGTTCCAGCTGTTTCTGTAAGGGACAGATTATTGTTCAAAAATCATTGCCTACTCCTATAGGGCCAGGTTCCAGCTGTTGCTGTAAGGGACAGATTATTGTTCAAAAATCATCTCCTAGTTCTGAAAGAAGAGGTTCCAGCTGTTGCTGTAAGTGATAGATTATTGTTCAAAAAGCATCTCCTATTTCTAAAGGGAGAGGTTCAAGCTGTTGCTGTAAGGGACAGATTATTGTTCAAAAATCATCTCCTAGTTCTAAAGGGAGAGGTTCCAGCTGTTGCTGTAAGTGACAGATTATTGTGCAAAAATCATTGCCTACTCCTATAGGGCCAGGTTCCAGCTGTTGCTGTAAGGGACAGATTATTGTTCAAAAATCATCGCCTACTCCTATAGGGCCAGGTTCCAGCTGTGTCTGTAAGGGACAGATTATTGTTCAAAAATCATTGCCTACTCCTATAGGGCCAGGTTCCAGCTGTTTCTGTAAGGGACAGATTATTGTTCAAAAATCATTGCCTACTCCTATAGGGTCAGGTTCCAGCTGTTGCTGTAAGGGACAGATTATTGTTCAAAAATCATTGCCTACTCCTATAGGGCCAGGTTCCAGCTGTTGCTGTAAGGGACAGATTATTGTTCGAAAATTATCTCCTAGTTCTAAAGGAAGAGGTTCCAGTTGTTGCTGTAAGTGACAGATTATTGTTCAAAAATGTTTGCCTACTCCTATAGGGCCAGGTTCCAGCTGTTGCTGTAAGGGACACATTATTGTTCAAAAATCATTGCTTACTCCTATAGGGCCAGTTTCCAGCTGTTTCTGTAAGGGACAGATTATTGTTCAAAAATCATCTCCTAGTTCTAAAGGGAGATGTTCCAGCTGTTGCTGTAAGTGATAGATTTTTGTTCAAAAATCATTGCCTACTCCTATAGGGCCAGGTTCCAGCTGTTGCTGTAAGTTACAGATTATTGTTCAAAAATCATTGCCTACTTCTATAGGGCCAGGTTCCAGCTGTTGCTGTAAGGGACAGAATATTGTTCAAAAATCATTGCCTACTCCTATAGGGCCAGATTCCAGCTGTTTCTGTAAGGGACAGATTATTTTTCAAAAATCATTACCTACTCCTATAGGGCCAGGTTCCAGCTTTTTCTGTAAGGGACAGATTATTGTTCAAAAATCATTGCCTACTCCTATAGGGCCAGGATCCAGCTGTTTCTGTAAGGGACAGATTATTGTTCTAAAATCATTGCCTACTACTATAGGGCCAGGTTCCAGCTGTTGCTGTAAGGGACAGATTATTGTTCAAAAATCATTGCCTACTCCTATAGGGCCAGGTTCCAGCTGTTGCTGTAAGGGACAGAATATTGTTCAAAAATCATTGCCTACTTCTATAGGGCCAGGTTCCAGCTGTTGCTGTAAGGGACAGAATATTGTTCAAAAATCATTGCCTACTTCTATAGGGCCAGGTTCCAGCTGTTGCTGTAAGGGACAGAATATTGTTCAAAAATCATTGCCTACTTCTATAGAGCCAGGTTCCAGCTGTTTCTGTAAGGGACAGATTATTGTTCAAAAATCATCACCTAGTTCTAAAGGGAGAGGTTCCAGCGACTGCTGTAAGTGACAGATTATTGTTCAAAAATCATTGCCTACTCCTATAGGGCCAGATTCCAGCTGTTTCTGTAAGGGACAGATTATTGTTCAAAAATCATTACCTACTCCTATAGGGCCAGGTTCGAGCTTTTTCTGTAAGGGACAGATTATTGTTCAAAAATCATTGCCTACTCCTATAGGGCCAGGATCCAGCTGTTTCTGTAAGGGACAGATTATTGTTCTAAAATCATTGCCTACTACTATAGGGCCAGGTTCCAGCTGTTGCTGTAAGGGACAGATTATTGTTCAAAAATCATTGCCTACTCCTATAGGGCCAGGTTCCAGCTGTTGCTGTAAGGGACAGATTATTGTTCAAAAATCATCTCCTAGTTCTAAAGGGAGAGGTTCCAGCATTTGCTGTGACAGATTATTGTTCAAATATCATCACCTACTCCTATAGGGCCAGGTTCCAGCTGTTGCTGTAAGTGACAGATTATTGTTCGAAAATCATCTCCTAGTTCTAAAGGAAGAGGTTCCAGTTGTTGCTGTAAGTGATAGATTATTGTTCAAAAATCATCTCCTAGTTCTAAAGGGAGAGGCTCCAGCAGTTGCTGTAAGTGACAGATTATTGTTCAAAAATGTTTGCCTACTCCTATAGGGCCAGGTTCCAGCTGTAGCTTTAAGGGACATATTATTGTTCAAAAATCATTGCCTACTCCTATAGGGCCAGGTTCCAGCTGTTACTGTAAGGGACAGATTATTGTTCAAAAATCATCTCCTAGTTCTAAAGGGAGATGTTCCAGCTGTTGCTGTAAGTGATAGATTTTTGTTCAAAAATCATTGCCTACTCCTATAGGGCCAGGTTCCAGCTGTTACTGTAAGTGACAGATTGTTGTTCAAAAATCATTGCCTACTTCTATACGGCCAGGTTCCAGCTGTTGCTGTAAGGGACAGATTATTGTTCAAAAATCATCGCCTACTTCTATAGAGCCAGATTCCAGCTGTTTCTGTAAGGGACAGATTATTGTTCAAAAATCATTGCATACTCCTAT
This sequence comes from Glandirana rugosa, assembly GCA_018402905.1. Lineage (NCBI taxonomy): Eukaryota > Metazoa > Chordata > Amphibia > Anura > Ranidae > Glandirana > Glandirana rugosa. The sequence goes on from BLSH010162882.1 coordinate 360,740, forward strand.
AGGGCCAGGTTCCAGCTTTTTCTGTAAGGGACAGATTATTGTTCAAAAATCATTGCCTACTCCTATAGGGCCAGGATCCAGCTGTTTCTGTAAGGGACAGATTATTGTTCTAAAATCATTGCCTACTCCTATAGGTCCAGGTTCCAGCTGTTGCTGTAAGGGACAGATTATTGTTCAAATATCATTGCCTACTCCTATAGGGCCAGATTCCAGCTGTTTCTGTAAGGGACAGATCATTGTTCAAAAATCATTGCCTACTCCTATAGGGCAAGGTTCCAGCTTTTTCTGTAAGGGACAGATTATTGTTCAAAAATCATTGCCTACTCCTATAGGGCCAGGTTCCAGCTGTTTCTGTAAGGGACAGATTATTGTTCTAAAATCATTGCCTACTCCTATAGTGCCAGGTTCCAGCTGTTGCTGTAAGGGACAGATTATTGTTCAAAAATCATTGCCTACTCCTATAGGGCCAGGTTCCAGCTGTTGCTGTAAGGGACAGATTATTGTTCAAAAATCATCTCCTAGTTCTAAAGGGAGAGGTTCCAGCATTTGCTGTGACAGATTATTGTTCAAATATCATCGCCTACTCCTATAGGGCCAGGTTCCAGCTGTTGCTGTAAGTGACAGATTATTGTTCGAAAATCATCTCCTAGTTCTAAAGGAAGAGGTTCCAATTGTTGCTGTAAGTGACAGATTATTGTTCAAAAATAATCTCCTAGTTCTAAAGGGAGAGGCTCCAGCTGTTGCTGTAAGTGACAGATTATTGTTCAAAAATGTTTGCCTACTCCTATAGGGCCAGGTTCCAGCTGTAGCTGTAAGGGACATATTATTGTTCAAAAATCATCTCCTAGTTCTAAAGGGAGATGTTCCAACTGTTGCTGTAAGTGATAGATTTT
>BLSH010162882.1:371602-381901 GCA_018402905.1 Glandirana rugosa
CAGGGACCCGCGCCACCCATCATCGTCCGTATGACAGATCCCCTGCGAGCGAGACGAAAACGTTGGACGAAGGAGAACGACACGACCACGGAGACACACTGGTGGTGGAGAAGGAGGTTTGACGTGTGCAGTGAGCGTACTGGGAGTCAGGTACACCCCAGATCCTGGAGTAGTAGGAGGAGGGGTAGTAGAAGGTGGGTGGGAGGTGGTGACGGGAGGTACAGTCAGACGTGTGACTCCTTTCGACGTCGTCAACCGTGGACACAAAGCAGTAGTAGATTCTACACGACGCGACCACAAAAGTACAGGAGTAGGACGTTGTCTTCACCAACCCGTAGCCACGTGAGTTACAGAAGGTGAAGACCCCGTCGCGATACACCTACCGGGTACCTTTCGTGTGGTCCTCTCAGTAGTTTTTCGTATTCTCAGAGAACGTACTGAACCCCGAGTCTGACGAACCGATTAAATGTTCCCCGACTCCACTTTCTGTCTACCGGTACCCCAAGTCCACGGTTGAGACTCGAAAGTAGGTCCCCATGGGCCATCCACATAGCGCTGCCCCAGAAGTGGAAGACATTGAGTGCACCGATGCCCAACCACTTCTGTTGCAGGATGAGGACATGAAAACACCAGCGCAGCACATCTTAGATGATGACGAAACACAGGTGCCAACTGCTGCAGCTTTCCTCAGTGTGCAGACTGACATGGAGGGCAGTGGTGGAGGGTGGGTGGAAGATGATGGGGAGGAGGATGATGAGGTCCTAGACCCCACATGGACTGAGGGTCATGCGAGTGACGTGTGCAGTTTGGAGGAAGAGGTGGTGGTCACACAGAGGCACCAGCACAGCAAGAGGAAGCAGGTTGCAAAAGCAGAGCGAGCGTCCCCTAGACAGTATGCCTGCTACTACCCACCGCGCCCAGGGACCTAGCACACCAAAGGCAGCTCAAAGGCGTTCCCTCGCGTGGCAGTTCTTCACACAATGTGCTGACGACAAGACACGAGTGGTTTGCAAGCTGTGCAATGATAGCCTGAGCCGGGGCATAAATGTTCTAAACCTGACCACAACCTGCATGATCAGGCATGTAAATTCAAGGCACAAGCTGCATTGGAATAATTACCTCAAAATCCAAGAAAGGTCTCGGTCTCCTCCTGCTTCCTCTTCTGCTGCTGCCTCGGCCTCTTCCTTCACCTCTACCGTGACAGTGTCACCTGCCACCCAGCAAACAGACGATATGACAGCAATGCCACCATGTCCACCACCGTTCCCCAAGCAATTCCACACCATGGTCCCATGTAAGCTTACAGCTCTCCATCTCCTAAACACTGAAGAGAAAGAGGAAGTACCCCCCTACCCACCCGCGATCCCTGGCCCTGAATGCCAGCATTTCAAAATTCCTGGCCTTTGAAATGCTGTCATTCCATTTGGTGGACACGGACAGTTTCAAAAATGTGATGGAGGTGGCTGTCCCACAGTATATGGTTCCCAGCCGCCACTACTTTTCCAGGCGAGCCATCCCTTCCCTGCACAAACAAGTCGGGGACAAGATCAAGTGTGCACTGCGCAACGCCATTAGTGGCAAGGTCCACATAACCACTGATACCTGGACCAGTAAGCACGGGCAGGGACGCTATATCTGGCTAACTGCACACTGGGCAAATGTAGTGTCGGGTAAACCTGAGCCGGCTAGCCATTTGGTGCATGTCGTTCCACCACTGAGGATTGCATGGCATTTCTCTTTGCCTCCTGTTGACTCCTCCTCCTACTGCGCTTCCTCCTCCTTGACCACCTCCTCATCCGCTCAGCGTAACACCTTCACCACCAACATCAGCACATCCAGGGGGAAACGACAGCAGGCTGGTTTAAACTGATATATTTGGGGATAAACCCCACACTGCGCAGGAGCTGTGGACGGGCATTGAACAACAGACCAATGAGTGGTTGTTGCCACTGAGCCTCAAGCCCGGCCTGGTGGTGTGCGACAATGGGTGAAATCTCGTAGCGGCTCTGGGCCTATCCCATTTGACACACATCCCTTGCCTGGCGCACGTACTGAATTTGGTGGTACAGAATTTTCTAAAAGACTACCCGGATATGTCAGAGCTGCTGCAGAAAGTGTGGGCCGTCTGTGCGCACTTTCGGTGTTCTCACCCTGCTGTTGCTCGCCTGTCTGCGCTGCAGCAGAACTTCGGCCTTCCCGCTCACCGCCTCCTATGCGACGTGCCCACAAGGTGGAATTCCACCTCGCACATGCTGGAGAGACTGTGCAAGCAGCAGCAGGCAATAGTGGAGTTTCAGCTGCAGCGCGCATGGGTCAGCCGCTCTGTGGAACAGCACCACTTCACCACCAACGAGTGGTCCTCCATGCGAGACCTGTGTAGCGTATTGCGGTGTTTTGAGTTCTCCACCAACATGGCCAGTGCCGATGACGCTGTTCTCAGCGTTACTATCCCACTTCTATGTCTCCTTGAAAAAACACTTCGGGCCATGATGGAAGAGAATGTGGCACAGGAGGATGAGGAGGAGGAAGAGCGGTCATTTCCACGGTTATCAGGCCAGTCATTCGCAAGTGGCTCGGAGGGTGGGTTCCTGAACCAGCATAGGCCAGGTCAAAAATATTCAAGCCAGGGCACAGTTCTGGAGGACGAGGAGGACGAGTAAGATCATGAGGAGGAGGAAGGAGGAACCGCAGCAGGGGGTACCCAACGCAGCTCGTGGGCATCACTGGAGCGTGGCTGGGGGGATACGGAGGACACAGATGATATGCCTCCCACAGAGGACAGCTTGTCTTTGCCTCTGGGCAGCCTGGCACACGTGGCCAACTACATGCTGCAGTGCCTGAGCAACGTCAGCCGAGTTTCCCACATTGTAACGTGTGCCGATTACTGGGTGGCCATCCCCGTTACAAGGACAACGTGCCGTCCTTAATTCCCTCACTGGAGCGTGATCGGAAGATGCGTGACTACATGTGCACGCTGGTAGACGCGCTGCTGAGGGCATTCCTAAATTACACCGGGGGCTCAGTGGAAGCACAAGGCGAAGGCAGAGGAGGAGGAGGAAGAGGCCGCCAACGCAGCTGTGGCACCGCAAGCACCTCAGAAGGCAGGGTTAGCATGGCCGAAATGTGGCAAAATTTTGTCAGCAGCCCGTCACAAAAAAAAGCACCACCAGCCGATAAAAACGTCTTAGCAGGAGGCAGCATTTCAGCAACATGGTGGAAGAGTATGTGTGCACATGCCTACACGTACTGACTGATGGGTCTGCCCCATTCAACTTCTGGGTCTCCAAATTGGCCACATGGCCTGAGCTTGCCGTTTAATGCTTTGGAGATGCTGGCCTGCCCTGCAGCCAGTGTTTTGTCTGAACGTGTGTTTAGCACGGCAGGGGGCGTGATCACAGACAAGCGCAGCCGCCTGTCCACAGCCAACGTGGACAAGCTAACGTTTATTAAAATGAACCAGGCATGGATCCCACAAGACTTGTCTGTACCTTGTGCAGAATAGACATTTAGACCGGACTCACACAGCCATTCGTATACTTGTTTTATTGAATATGCCTCAATATTTTGGGCTACCCCATTCATCCAAAAAAAAAAAAAAAAAAAACAGTGTTGGCTACCTCCTCCTACTCCTCCACCACTGCCACTTACACCTACACTGCCATGGTCACGGCCTAGTCAACCTCTAAGCCCCTACTCCACATCCACCCGCCTTCCCATTTTTTTAAATTTGATTTTAATTTATTTTCCCTACTCTTACCCCCATTTTACTTCCTTTTGCAGTCTTCTAGCACTTGCCAGGACTTTGTTACAGCCATTTTTGTGTTGAAAAGTTTGGGTCCCCATTGACTTCAATGGGGTTCGGGGTCTGGGATAAAGTTCGGGTCGAGTTCGGTGCCAAACCCGGACTTTTTCCCGAAGTTCGGCCGAACCCACCGTACCCGAACATCCGGGGGTTCGATCAACTCTAATTATACCTAAACTTAAGGGGGGGATTGGATTACTGGACACGGTAATTACCGGGCATGTAACCTCACTAGGATCGTAGACTTTCACGTCCACATGCAGTCCAAAGCTTGGGTCTCGCTAGAGGGGGCATTTTCAGAAGTACCTCTGAGAGGCCTCCCCTGGCTCAGGCCCAACAATTACCCAAGCCAAGCTCAGGACCACCCTCTGATTGGTCCCACGTTTTCCATTCAAGTAGCAAACAAGAGGTTGCGGCTCTCTTCCTTTCTGGGCCCCCTTACCCCTCTCATACATAACACAGACTTCTCTCCGAGTACATCGGATTTACTGATTAGAGAGGTGGGGACAGATCTTCTAGGAAGAGGGGGGAACTTCTTTGACAGAGGATACTTTCTATCATTTAAGGCACTGGCAGCCAAAACACCAACACATAAACTTTCCTGGCTTGGGTACCTGCAAATTAGGCAATACCTCCTGACCACAAAACCTGCAGTTGGGGTGGCAGAGACCGCTCACCCCATTTGAGGCTATTTGTAGCAGATCAGAACCCCACAGACACCTAATCTCCGAAATGTATGCCAATACGTTCATGAAACTAGATCCCAAACATATCAGCACTACCCGTCAATGGGAGAGAAAACTGTCATTAGATCTGTCCACTCCCTTGAGTGAGAGCACATATTTGCCCACATACATAAGGGCTCAATCAACGTCTCGGCCCAGGAAAACGGATTCAAAATTTATTCTAAATGGTACCGAACACCTGATAGACTGCATATATTTTACCCGTCAGTCTCCAAAAATTGCTGGCATTGTGATGGGGATGAGGGCACGCTCCTCCATATCTGGTGGTCGCGCCGGATGATCCAGCCTTTTTGGAAGGAAATCCACGACCTTATAGCCAAAATCACAACTTTCTCATTGGACTTCTCCCCGGCCCAATATCTTTTACACCACACCTCCATCTCACAAAAACAGGAGGAATGGTTCAAAAGAGTGCAAAAAATTGAGGAATTGGAAGACCTGGTGCACCAAGCCGGAGATTCCCCCCCGAAAAATTTTATAAAACGTGGGCTTGTTGGCTAGAGTTCATTAATAGGAAAGCTGTCTCACAACTGAGCCCCTAAATACGAGACTAAAGGTCTACAGAGGATGAGGCTGGGGGATGGGAGAGGCAGGGCCTCCTTTTGCTCTGTCCTCGCATCTTCTCTGATAACACGTTGGAGGTTGTCTCTTTCTATTCCACCCCTCCCCCCTTTTTTTTCTTTTCTACTCTTCTCTCTTTCTCTCTCCCGTCACCCCTCTTCCCCCCTGCCACCCTTATTTCCACAGATAGAAATACCAGTCACCATGAGTGACATACCCAAACCCTAAGTATCTTCAACATACAAATCCCCTGAGGTTGGGATGAGCCAAGGATTCTCAGATCAAGGGCCACTTGGCCCCAGATGAAGGGTTGGGAGTCCTCAGCAGACTGATTTGGGGCTTTGGGCACTGGACGGATGTGCCTCTGCCGTTCCACAGATTGCTCCCAATTGGGGTGGGGGGCGGTCTAGTGGTGTCTATGCCCTTTGTTCAAGTTGCACATTCCTCCCAACCTTAGGTCACGCCATTACAGGACTATATTAAAGGTTAACTGCAGATTTAATGCTATTATCAATATTACATTAAACTTGTTTGCATGCACTAAGGTGTCTCTTTTGGCATTTTGTAAAACCTTCCTTATGCTTTATGATATATATATTTCTGTACTTCTGTATTATCACATTTCTATATATGAGGACGGGAATTCCCCCAGCAAAATGTTTGTAATCATATATGTTATTTTTTGCTGATTATTTCAATAAAAAATTGAAACAAAGAAAATGAAGGGTTTAATTAAACTATTCTTGCAATTCGCATTTTGATAACTACCCTTTTGAAAATAAAATGACATTTTGTGAAAAAAATCAGAGAATTTAAGCCACGTGTGTCTTTAAGGTAACCTCTTTTGTTGCCCCAGCTTCTTTACTGTGGTAAATTTTTCTTTGTTTATAATATTCCAACATACACTCACGGCTCTCAGGCTAAAGGTTGAAGACAGCAAATGATATTAACCTCCAATGCAGATATTCGTACTGCACACATACAGTTCACAGTGTTTCTGAACTTGGTTCTTTAGAAAAACCCAATGAAATACTACAGGGTGCCACAGAAGGGTTTGTAAAATACCAGTCTATTTTTTCCAAATTGAGGAGGACATCATGTGTAGTGCGAGGTTCAAGGGATCAATGGACTTTGATGGGGCTTCCATTTAACCTTTGCATGACTTATCTTGTCTCGCTTTAGCCATGAGATGGACTGTGAGGCCCGTGCAACTTTGGGCAAAAAAAAAGAAACACTTATGGTAAAAAATAAAATCTTCAATGGATTCAACAAGCCTCACAAATACCTTGGGATGCCTTTCCAAAATGGGTCATTTGGGGAGTGTTTGTACAGTCCTTGCATTTAAGCACCTCAAGAAATGTGGCAGGCAGTCAGAGTTACTAAAAGCTATGTAAATTCCAGTGTTTGTTCTTTGCATGTGCTTACTAGAAGCCATTGTGTTGCAGCTAGAGAGGGTAGAGACACACAGTATTTTTAGTTACATATTAGTATATAATAGTGTATATTATCATATATATATATATACAGTATATTCATGTTCTATTGCTATTTTTTTACTCTGTTATATTATTTATGACAGAATGTACCCCATCTACTGAGTGTGTTAGTATTTACCACCTATTGCCTTGCCTTTTTACCATGGAATTGATTCTAGAAATAGTGGCAGCCACATACCAGACCTTCCAATAGAAACGTCAGCGCATGGAAGGGTCCAGTCAAAACAATGTTGTAAGATAAAATAAAAGATTAATGACTGGCCACTGTTCCCAATCTCATGATACTGCATGAGCCAATGAAAGTTAACCAAACAAAGAAGCGCTGATCGGTCATAAGCACCAAAAAGTCAGAGAGTTCAAATGTATAAACAAGCTTTAATCAGAACAAACACAAGAGTTAAGGCAGAGGAGTGAATGAAAGCACTGAAACTCATGAGAAAAGTGAAGGCGGGTGCTGAGCCTGGAGGGATGAATGGATGGTTGTCTACATTGCTGGTGTTCCAGGGAGCAGGCAGGCAGCTCAAACACAATGAGCTGTTGCCCCAATGGTGGTGATGGGGGTTCTGCTGGACTCAGAGGTGCCGCAAATATGTGTAGCCAGTATGGGGGGCATGCAAAGCCTCAGGAGCCGGGCTCCAGTAATGGTAGGCAGAGCAGGAGCCAAGATCAGTGGCAGCAGGCTTGGATGCGATGTAGTGATGAGTGGGTGTAGAAAAAGAATGCCTGAGCTCTCAAAATGACTGACTACATGTTTCGGAGATTAACCCCTTCTTCAGGTCATCTGATGAAAAAGGAAGATATATATATGGAAAACCAGGGGGCAGATCAACCATCCATTCCCGGTTCATGATTAAACTCACGATTTAAGACAATAAAATCCAAGGAGAAGAATTACCACAATGCTTTCTCAAAGTGTCTATGAAAAACGTAATGTAAAAAATTAATATTAAATAAATAACATATAAAAAACATATGATGAACTAATAAATAATAATGAATTAATAAAAAAAAATATAGAAAAAAAACATTTTAATTATGTAATCAAATAAACTATATTAGTTACTTAATTAAAGGCCAATCTGATGTGGGTACACGCGTGAACCATGCAAACACCGCTCAAAGCTTCATACATCCAACATACCAAAAGTATGATTTTGACAGCACACACCACATGTAAAAACATACTTGAGGGAGTAATCAAACTAATAAAACTCAAAAACCAAAGACAAGGAAATGATTCGATTTATGTGACTGCAAGCTCATACTATATGAGCATATTGGTGTCCAATTTTTTATTCAATCCATGGGGGGAGAGTGAATTCAACTTATAAATTCACATGGTCTCACACTTACATAATAAAGCAAATCTTTTGTTGTCTGTGAGACCCCCTTTGGGTATATGTCCGATGGCCAGAACTGTCAGGACTTTGTCATTTTTGTCATGATAACTAGAGAAGTGATGCGGGACACTGTAATCATCATCCCCCTTGATAATGGCCCTGAAATGTTCACCCACTCATGTCTGTAAAGTGCGTATTGTTCTGCCCACATAGAGTAAATTGCATGGGCATTTCAAAACTTAAATAACATACTGTGTCGAGCAGGAGATCAATTGTTTAACCACTTGCCGACCAGCCACCATCGTTTGACAGCTGCAGGTTGGCTCTATTGTGCAAATCACCGCAGCTGTATGGGTGAGCTTTAAGAGACTGTAATTGGCACCCACTGCGTGTCTCTGGAGCCGATGAGCATAGCCATTGGGTGCAATGTCAGCGATCGCTCCTCACAGAGCCAGAACAGGATTCTGTTCATATAAACAAACTGATCCCTGTTTTGACAGGGAAGTGGAGAGAGATCTGATATTCCCAGTGATTGGGAGCAGCTTTCCCTCTCCACCCCCAGTCACTACAGTCCCCCCACAGTTAGAAACACTTACCTAGTGTCAACCCCTTCTCTGCTAATAACACTTATACTGTAATCAGTGGCTATTTTTAGCTCTGATTGCTGTATAAATATCAGTGGTCCCAAAAAAGTGTCAAAAGTGTCTGATCTGTTCACCGCAATATTGCAGTCCCGATAAAAATCACAGATCACCACCATAACGAGTAGAAAAAAATAAATAAAAATGCCATAAATCCATTCCCATAGTTTGTATATGCAATAACTTTTGCGCAACACAATCAATATATGCCTATTGCAATTTTTTTACACAAAAATATGTAGAAGAATATATATTGGCCTAAACTGAGGAAGAAATTAGTTTTTTTATTTTTTTTGGATATTTATTATAGCAAAAAGTAAAAAATATATATTTTTTTCAAAATTGTCGCTCTTTATTTGTTTATAAAAAATAAAGACCGCAGAGGTGATAAAATACCACCAAAAGAAAGCTCTATTTGTGGGAAAAAAAGGAAGTCAATTTTGTATGGGTACAGCATCGCACGACCGCACAATTGTCAGTTAAAGTGATGCAGTGCCGTATCACAAAAAGTGCTCTGGTCAGGAAGGGGGTAAATCCCTCCGGGGCTGAAGTGGTAGGGATTAATAGAGTAGGAATTCCCACATGTGTCAGAGAGGGAGGATTGGCCATGTGGTATGGTTTGGCATGTGAGCCTTCCTCTCTTTCTTCATTGGAAAATGCTCACTCTATTGTCCACATGGCCCCTAATGTCACTACTTCTGGTGGGTTTGCTTCATTTCTTGGGGTTACTGGGAGCCACTATGTTCTTTAGATTGCGTGCCCTTCTGAAAACCACCTGAGGTGCATCAGGAAGGTGGGGACCCAATATAGGGTCTGATTGATTGTGGTATAGTTGTCATTAAACCCTGTAATGAATCTTTCACTGTGCGTGGGAGGGGCTTTCATGGTTTTTGAACCAGAGCTGTCCTCCAAACACAATTCAAATGCTTCCTGAAGCAAGTCTCTGGGGTCACCTTTCTGCAGAAACTTTGCCATCATTTTCTGGCTTTGGAGTATGTAGTCCTGACGTTTCATACAATTTCTTCTCAGTCGCAGGAACTGGCCCTTGGGTATATTCTTCTTCCAAGCCAGGTGGTGGCAGCTGTCATGATGTAAATAAGAGTTACCACCCACTGGATTGGAATGGTTCCTTGTGATAACCACCCCGGCCTCATGTCCCAACTCCAAATCCAAAAAGACCAGTCAATAACGTGGGTGAAACTCAAGCCCAGGTCATTGTTGTTACAATGATCGACAAAGGACTGGAAAGTAGAGTTGAGCGAACACCTGGAAGTTCGGGTTCTGCTGGTCCGTCCGAACTTCGTGACAAAGTCCGGGTCCGGGTCCGGACGGAACCCGAACGATCGCACGGACAACGAACCCCATTGAAATCAATGGGGACCCGAACTTTTAGGCACAAAAATGGCTGTAGGAAAGTCCTGGAAAGCCCCAGAGGGCTGCAAAAGGAAGTAAAATGGGGGTAAGGGTAGGGCAAGTGCCCTACAAAAAAATGGGGACAGGGAAATAACTGTAAATATTTTTAAAAAAATAAAAACATAAAAAAAGCAAAAATGGAGGTGAATGTGGATCATCTTCAAACTGTGTCTGAAAAGTATTAATTAACGGTAGAAGCCATATAACTGTTCTAAAATCATCTTCAAACTAGGGCAAGTGCCCTACAAATAAATGGGGATAGGGAAAATAAATTAAAATCAAGTAAAATAACAGGAAGGG
>BLSH010162882.1:411617-437253 GCA_018402905.1 Glandirana rugosa
CACTGGCTGAGACCATCTGGAGATTACGTCTTCAAAAGGGAAGCCGAGGACAAAAGTTCCAGTAGCTAAAACCGATCCCGCCTTAGATTAACCAGAACGTTCCAAACTTATGTCCATCACAAGACTAATCGCGCCCGATACCATAATAGGTGACGGACAAGATATTACAGGTAAGAACAAATCTAATCTAATCTAATCTAATCTAAATTGAAATAACAGTAATGTGTACATGTTCATGTTACGTTGCTTTACGTCAAATCCAGATTGGTCTTCACGTTATCATTGTTTTCGTCCTATATGTCAAAACGCCAATATTATGCAAAACTGTATATCCTGCTTTTGTTACTATTGCACTTCTGGTTAGACCTAAACTGCATTTCGTTGCATTGTACTTGTACATGTGTAATGACAATAAAGTTAAATCTAATCTAATCTAATCTAATCTAAACAAGAATGGACATTATAGAACAGGCAGTGGATAATACCATAGCCCGCGCTAATCAGAACACTACCTGTATTCAAACCTTGCAAGACCAATTAGATTCCGCCCTAGCCAAAATCGATGACCTTGAAAACAGGAGCCGAAGGGAAAACTTCTGCATTAGAGGTCTACCAGAGTCGGTCACAGATGTGCATGGAGCTGTTAATACACTTATCAAAAGTCTGATACCGGACATCACAACTCAGAAGCTTGATTTGGACAGGGCCCACAGAGCCTTGGGTCCCCCTCGCCAAGACGGTCTACCCAGGGATATCGTCGTTAAACCTCATCATTATGAGGTTAAAGAGGAAATCATGAGGAAATCCTGCAGTGCTGAAACCATCAACATCCAAGGTCACCCTATACAGATATTTGCGGATATCTCACCAACTACTATTCAGAAGAGACGGGCCCTTAAACCCCTGCTGACGATCCTTTCCCAGAAGAACGTCAAGTATTGGTGGGCCTTTCCGTTTCGCCTATCCTTTCAATACAAGAACAAATCCTTTCACTTCGCTTCCTTGGCAGAGGGAGAAAGACTATTACTACAGCTGGGGCTCATTTCCCAAGAATTACCCCCTTCGTCCTCAACTTCCCGACAAGGCACCTCCAAAAGACCACCACCAGGGAGCCCCCTGAATTCTGTGTGGCAAAAACAAAAACCCAAAAGAGTTTGTGATTCTATTCCCCCCTGATCCGACAATGAAGACACCCCAATCTGGGGGTTTTCTTTTCTCATTATCGGAGTTACTCTCTACATCATCACCGGATGTTTCCTGAGATTAACTTTTACTCCCTTAACTGTGCTTTCTTACTCAGCAGAGACAGAAATCCTGGATTGCAATAGAACTACTCCTCCTCCCCGGGAGCCTTTCATCTCACTGTCCTTATTCCAGTTGTGCCAGATCGGGATGTGTTTGATGTCCCCCACTACCTTTGCGGAGCACCTGTTCAGATGATGGACTTTGAGGCAGTTGGATTTCCCATATTCCCGAAGTGAAGTTACTATTCTACATGTTTTATTTCTAGCCTATGTGGAACAGGGGAGAGGAACCACTCACTTCCTCTCCACCTATTCCTCAATAGTCTATAACACTATATTAAGCCTTTCAACTCTGGCTAAATAGTCATATATGTTAGCTTGAAATAATTGTTGTGTTTTGATACGCTACTACCTCCCTGTCCCTCTTTCGCTCGGAGGTAATATTTTCCCTCTGAGGTATACCAAGAGGGTTCCTCCGACCGAAGGGAGACAATGCGTTACTCTTACTGTAGGACCTGGGGGCCAATTGGGCCCTCAGAGACTCAGTCAAGGCGCTCGTATCTGAGCCGCCTATTTGTGGGGACCCAGCTTATCTGGGTCCCCGGGTTAGGGTCAGACTGGTTCTGCCCTTCCCGCAGGAACATTGGGACACTTCCGTCCTGATGCCCCTTCTCTTTTTCTTGTCTTCTTTTTTCTATCCCTCCCTCCTGTTTTCGAAATTTCTTCTCCAGCTAACTCTTCTTCTGTTGCAGGCTCTTCCGGGTATCTCGACCTTCAAATGTCTTTTGACTACTTGGACACCAGTGCTCTACATCGTTCTTGAGGTCTCGCTCCCAGCCGCAGGGGTAAGTTATAACTTCCACATAACGGGGTTCTCTCATCTGTGTCATGGCTGACGGCACCCACACTATGGCGACCTTTAAGCTCGCCTCCCATAATGTTCAAGGGTTGAATTCCCCGTCTAAGCGACACAAAGCCTTTGATCATTACAATCGTAAAGGATATGATATTATCTTCCTACAAGAAACTCATTTCCCAAACAATTACAACCCGACCTATATTCATCATAGATATCCCACCTTTTATCTGGCCAATGCTGACGTAAAGAAAAGGGGAGTAGCAATTTGTCTGTCTAAAAGGACTTCTTTTACCCACAGTATAACAATCAGAGACAACGATGGCAGGTATATCTTGGTAAAGGGACACATCAATGGTTCTCTTTACACACTCATTTCATACTACGCCCCCAATCATGGGCAAGCTTCCTTTTTCTCTTCCATGCTGAATTGTCTAGCCCCTCACATGGAAGGGAAAATCATAATGGGAGGGGACTCCAATATGATGTTCGACCAAATTAAGGATAAGACCACAAAAGGGGTACCCAGGCTTAAGAAACCACCAAAACAGAGTTTGCGCATAGCCCGGCTTCTCCATTCCTTGGGACTGATTGACACCTGGAGAGAGCTTAACCCATCTGCCATAGACTACACCCACTTCTCCGCCCCACATGGGACATACGCTAGAATTGACCATATATTTGTCCCCACATCTTCCATTCATCTAGTCAAACGAGCTAATATACATGTTGTACCCTGGTCGGATCATTCATTGGTCCTACTTTATCTTGAGGAAGGCCCCCTACTTAGGGGCCCACAACCCTGGAGACTTAATGAATCTATTCTTTCAAACCCGGTTCACTGCACGCTCCTTGAAAAGGAGCTACGTGAATACTTCTCACTAAATGACACGGAAGGGACCACCCCGGAGCTCTTGTGGGGGGCCCATAAAGCGGTTATGAGAGGGAAAATTATTCAGCTCTCCTCTAGACTGAAAAGAGAACACCTAGCTAACATACTAAAACTGGAAAATTAATTCCGATTAGCCAGCAAACAACATAAGAGACACCCTTCCGGCCCATCCTTAGCAACACTAGAAGCGGCTAGATTGTCATTGAACCTAGCCCTTACCTCGAACACCAAAAAACAAATAGCGTGGTCAAAAGGTAGGAACTATCTTTTCTCTAATCAAATTGGGCCCTCCCTTGCTCGTAAACTATCCCCTAAGACGTGCACTTACTCCATGCCTAAAATTAAAACTCCTTCGGGACAATTATCCCAAAACCTCCAAAAAATTCTAGAAACATTTACTGAGTTCTATAAAGATCTCTATTCCACTAAAACCCCACAACTCTCCAACTGCCATAGATGACTTCCTACTTGGAACCACTTCTACCGCCTTCTCAGATGAACATCGAGAAGCCTTGGAGGCCCCATTTACGGAAGCTGAGGTCAGAAAGGTTATTGGGGGATTGAGGAATGGCTCAGCCCCCGGTCCAGACGGGTTCTCCTCCCCGTATTTCAAAACCTTTCAGGAGGTTCTCTCTCCTTTCCTGGTCCGGCTCTTTAATTACTTGCAAGGAGGTAAGCCTATCGAAGCCAATGCTAATCTTGCCTTCATCTCAGTCATCCCGAAAACTGGGAAGGACCTAAGTGAAGTCAGCAATTTTAGACCTATCTCACTTATAAATGTAGATCTTAAAATTATGACAAAAATTTTGTCTAATAGACTCTCTAGATTCATAGGCCTATATGTGCACAAAGATCAAGTCGGGTTTGTTCCGGGTAGACAGGGGCCGGACCAGGTTAGGAGAGCGACAAATATTATCTCCCTAATGAAATCAGGCTGGGATGGAGCAACTCCTCAGGAAGGCCTCCTGCTTTTCCTAGACTTACAAAAGGCCTTCGACACGGTCTCCTGGCCATTTCTTTTTGCAGATTTAACTAAATGGGGGGCTGGACCTAAATTCCTCAATACTTTAAAATCTTTATATTCCTTCCCAACTGCCAGGATAAAATTATGCGGTCATTACTCGGAACCCTTCCCAATAGCGAGGGGGACAAGGCAGGGCTGCCCATTGTCCCCATTGCTGTTTGCGCTAGTGATTGAGCTGTTAGCAATGGGGATCAGGGCGGACCCTAACATACATGGGGTAAGATGCAGCCCAACCTCTCACAAATGCGCGTTGTTCGCGGATGACGTCCTACTGTTTGTCACCGCTCCCATGATTTCTATCCCTAGTGTCTTCAGACTTCTCACGGAATTTGGAGACGCCTCTGGCCTCCGGGTGAACATGTCCAAGACCCTAGCCTTGAATGTGTCGATCCCACAAGGGGAGGTGGACCTCCTCAAGAAACAGTTTTCCTTTGGCTGGAAGACCAACTACATTCCTTACCTAGACATCAATCTCTCCTCATCTATTGACACGCTTTACAAATACAATTATCCACCCCTTTACAGACAACTAACCTCTGATCTCTCACAATGGGCCCAGTGCAGGATGTCTTGGCTAGGACGCATCAACGCCATTAAGATGACACTCCTACCACAAATTCTGTATCTATTTCGCTCCCTGCCCATCCCGGTGCCTAAAAATCAACTATCCAAGCTCCAATCAGATGTCAATCAGTTTATATGGGGAAAATCAGGCCACCGTTTCTCTAAGAATATCCTCTATAGACCCAGATCCAGAGGGGGTTTGGGGCTCCCTAACCTCTGGTATTATTACCAAGCAGCCCAGTTAACACAGATCTCTTTAATCTATTCCCCGAGGGATAAACCGGACTGGTTGAGCATGGAGAGGCAATCCATTCCCAAAAACACTATAGATTTCCTGATTTGGAGACCCCCTAAATCCAGACCACCGGTCATGGCTCCTCCCCTATCTCATTCTCTGTCCTTATGTGATTCATTAATTAAAAAGTGCAATTTAATATCCCCATGGATTCCTCTATCTCACCTCTTTCACAACCCTCTCTTCCCACCTGGGATGAACATTGAGGCCTTCAAATGGTGGACTCAGAAAGGGTTGTATCGAATCGGTCACTTCTTCAATGCGGGCGGTCCCATCTCACTTCAGCATTGCTTACGGGAACTCGAGATGCCCCCCGAAGAACGGTTTCGTTACATGCAAATTAGACATTTTCTTGACTCCATTAAGGCAACCTCACCACATCCCCTGACTGTTACACCCTATGAGCAATGGTGCTCCTCAGCCATGGACACGAGAGGTGGGATTTCACTTATATACTCTTTGCTCTCAGAACCGAGCGAAAAAGCCTCCTTCATGATAAATTGGGAGCGAGACCTCGACATTGATTGGGACCTGGAGTCTTGGCATCGTAACATGGAGAATTCATGTAAGGGGGTTCATAATACAATACTTAAGGAAGCTAACTTAAAGATTATAACACGTTGGTATTTAGTTCCTGTTCGCCTAGCTAGACTTTACCCTCAGACGTCTCCCCTCAGCTTCAGGGGATGCGATCACCTGGGGTCCATCTTCCATATCTTCTGGACCTGCCCAAAAATTAGAAATTTTTGGAATAAAATTTTCCGAATGATCCGCAAGGTCACGGGAATCCCGGTCCCACTAGATCCGGAGATAGCCCTCCTCAACCAAATGGTCCCTGAGTGTTCCAAAGCAACTAAATCCCTCATTCGTTTCATCCTCATAGGTGCTAAGATAACAATCGCTGGGGCTTGGAAAACCCCTAAGGCTTCCTTTTACCGGGCCAAACACAAAATATCTTGGATCATGGCCCAAGAAAAGATCTCCCATACGATGCTAAATACTTCACAACAGTTTGACAAAATCTGGGATCCCTGGGCTCGTTACATAGGGGCCCCGTCGATGCCTTGTGCTCCCCCTTAGACGGGGAGCTCCTGATGACTCTATAAGAGTGTCCTAAATGTGTACTTTAGGGTGGGTCTCTTCCCGGAGGCCCCTGTATAGTCTTCTCTCTCTCTACTCCTTTGTCTTCCCTTCCTTCTTTCACTTTCCTGCACCTCTTTTTTGAGTCCTTTTAACAGTTACTGTTTGTTTTAACTTGGGCAATTTGACTCCAGTTTTCAATCGATACCAAGGCAAGCTTTTGTAATACCCATGACAGTTTGTTAGGGCTATCATGCTCATTATATCTGCCTGATCATTTAACGAGGGTTTGGGAGCCAGACGGGATGGGAGATGTAGGGCTGAGGTCACAGCTTGCTCCTAATTGGGGTGACCTTGGTCCGGTGCACTCCCCCGGGGTCCTGATCCCTAACCCCTTACCTATCCCCGGGATTTTCCCCGGTGAGACTTTACTTGAACATTTCATCTATTTAGTTGAGTATATAGCTATACTGATGCTAACAAATTTTCTTGGTGTCTTAATTGATTACATATAATACTAATGGGTTAATGAAACTGTATCTCTCTCTTGGTTGCTACGAGCCCTTGGCAACAAAAGTTATGTTAGTTGTGAGGATGGGATATTACGTAGGCCTTGGGTCATCTGGACCCCTAATGGCCTCAGGGGAAACCAGTGGGAACTACCTGCTTTGGTCTTCATGCAATAAGCCTTTAATCCCTCCATTTGCCTCTTTTTCTACTCCACAAACCTCAGTCTGGTGTCTTTATTGTACCAAGCCTGGTTCAGTTTATTTCAAATGATGTATGTTTATTAACATAAAGCTGTATTTTTCTATACCATGTTTTCGTTGTATAAACCAATAAAACTATTGAAATATAAAAAATACACAAGAGGGGGTGGAACCAGCCAGGGACCAAGCTGAGCTCCGAACACAGCAGGACATCGGCGACCTTTGGCAGCCGCCACAGCACTCACAGACGCACCCTCCACCCGCATCCCGACTGGGGGAATCCCGGACTTCAATCGGGAGCGATGCCGCACAAAAAGCAGCAGAGCGGGCGCCCGAAGAAGCTGACGGCCTTCTTCACCACAGGCCTAAGGCGAGATGGCGCCAGCAACGTAGCGACATCAACGCCTGAGCTCCGCACAGCCGCTCAGCACAGCCAAAAGGTAGCCACACAGAAGAGATCGTGCTCTTCAAGGAATGTGAACTCAGAGGGGATGCAAGCCACGAGGTAAGCTTCCAGGAGTCAGGGGATGACACAAGGGACCTCCCTGACTCCATAGATTTGTTTCCCACAACAGACAAACCTGTCCTGGATACTGTCCTGAAAGAGATGCTAGTCTCCCTTAGAAGCTCCCTGCAATCAGACCTAATCTCATGTGTGCATAAACTCAGTACAGAACTGCATGATGTAACGGCCAGGGTGGATCATATTGAACATAAAATGGGGGAATATGCTACGACCATTAATGACCTGATCGATGCATCTAACAGTCATGATGATGAGTTGGATGCCATTAAAGCCAAAATGGCGGATATTGAAGACAGGTCCAGAAGGAACAATGTTAAGATTAGGGGTATCCCCGAATCAGTCCAACAGAGAGACCTGTCTGTGTATGTCACCCTGCTCTTCAGCACCATCGCTCCCGAGATGACCCCTTTAGACCTGACGATCGATCGGATTCACCGACTACCTAAATCCTCCTTTCTGCCTGACAATGTTCCTAGAGACGTAATTTTAAGACTACATTTTTTTCATGTTAAAGACCATCTGATGTCTGCTACCAGAAACCAAGACTCTCTTCCTGAACTATATAGTAGTCTGAAGTTTTTTGCTGATCTTTCCCAGTACACACTGCTTAAAAGGAGAAACCTCTCTACTGTCACGAAGGCACTCAGAAATCATAACCTACAATACAAATGGGGGTTCCCAACCAAACTAGTAATTACCAAGGAGGGAAAAGAATACGCAATCAATTCTCTAGAGAGAGGTATGGCCTTGTTGAAATCGTGGGGAATAGTCCCGGATCAGCAAAGTAACACCGCTCCGTCTACTTCCCTGCAAAGGGTGGAACCAGAATGGAGCACTGTGACCACTAAAAACGCTCGCTCTCATAACTGATCACTGCTCAAGGCATCCGACCTTACACTCTCATGCATATCCCGCTGGAAAGGAACTTACTCCCTTTTCACCCCTCCAAGTTACTAATAAGTGACTATGTGTCACACCCGCACAAACTGTATAGATGTTTGGCTAGTTGCCATGTTTTGCACTATTTGCTGGTTCATTTTCCTTTTTTCTCCTTTTGCAGTCAGATCCGTTCATACCGTTTTACATCCTGATTCAAAAGTCAACGATTTGCCACTTCCTTGCCTGGGTGCTGATCACAATAGGGGACTCAATTGACTTCAAACTTCTTACATCAGTGGAAGACCCACAAGGAAGATACCTATTTCTTATGTGCACCATTAACAACTCAACATACACGATTGCAAATATCTACGCACCTAACACAAACCAAATAGACTTCCTCCAAAAAGTTATGAAGAAAATAGAGAAACATCGGATGGGCAAACTTGTAATTTGTGGCGACTTCAATCTCACGCCTAACCCACAACTTGACTCCACATCCAAATCTAGACGACCCTTACCATCGATGAGAAATTAACTTAAAGCATATGACTTTCATGATGCTTGGAGGTGCTGTAATGCCTCAGAGAAAGACTATTCCTTCTTTTCTAGTGTGCATAGATCTTACAGCGGGATTGACTTGTTCCTAGTGGACAGATGGTTGCTTCTACAGATCAAATCCTCCAGAATAAATAGGATAACTTGTGATCATGCCTCAGTTCAGTTATCCATAGAAGACGGTGCAAAGTTCAGACCTGTGGTTATCTGGAGAGCTAATCCAAAGCTCCTACAGGACAATGCTATTAAAGAGAGAATCGGACAAGCGATTCAACAATACTTTGAGCAAAACCAATCCTCTGTAGAGGACCCTAACATCTTGTGGGCTGCTCATAAAGCAGTGATTAGGGGCCTCCTTATACAACAAATAGCGAGAATCAGGAGGAAGAGGCAGCGAAAGGTGGAAACCCTGACAAAGACTTTAGACACTTTAGAAACAGAGAATAAACGCTCCTCCTCATCTAAACTGACCGATCAAATATTAGCAACTCGCAATGAACTTAGAGCTTTACTCATAGGTAATTTTGAAAAAGCTCATAGATGATTTAAAATGACCTACTACACCCAAGGCAATAAAGCTGGGAAATTACTGGCAGCTCGTCTTAAAGGTCATAGACAGAAAACCCACATCCCCTTTATGTACCACCCCACAACAAAGGTTAAACATTGCCTTCCACAAGCCATAGCGGACACTTTTAGTGACTACTACGGTTCTTTGTACAATCTTAAAAACAACCCTGAAACGCCACAACCAACCTCAACCCTTATAGACTAATTTCTAGAGAAAATCCAGCTCCCTAAATTGACAGCAGACCAACTATCTGGCCTAAATGTCCAATTTACGGTCCAGGAAATTATACAAACAATACAATCTCTGCCGAATAACAAATCTCCGGGCCCAGATGGGTTTACAGGCGAATATTACAAAACTTTCCAACAAATCTTAGCACCTTAAGTCAGGTCTTCAACTCAGCGTCTGCCTCTTCCTCCTTCCCCTCAGAAATGCTAAAAGCAATGATAGTGGCCCTTCTGAAGCCGGGGAAAGATCCATCATCACCCCAAAACTTCCGCCCAATTTCATTATTGAATAATGATCTAAAGATATACATGAAAATACTGGCCACAAGACTAATTAACATACTCCCATCTTTAATCAATATAGACCAATCAGGTTTTACAAAAGGGTGGCAAACAGCAGATGCTATGAGACGCATGCTCAATATTATACACATTGCCAACAGGACAAAAACGCCTTCTCTGCTCCTCACTTTGGTTGCAGAGAAGGCGTTTGACAGGATCCATTGGGAATTCTTAGCCCGGGTCCTTAGGAAATTTGGATTTGAGGGTCCTATATACTCTGCCATTATGGCACTTTACTCCAGCCCATCTGCCCAAGTCTATGTGGCGGGTGCCCTGTCAACCCCTTTCAACATCACCAACGGGACACGACAGGGGTGTCCACTTTCCCCGCTGATTTTTAATCTCCTAATGGAACTACTAGCCACCTATGTTAGATCCCACCCCCAGATATCAGGTCTGAAGGTAAATGGAAAATCCCATGTCATCAGCTTGTTCGCTGATGACATCATACTAATTTTAACAGATGTGGAAACATCCCTGGCTTCGGTAAGCTCAGCACTAAAAGAATTTTATCACATTTCATACTACAAAGTGAATGAATCCAAGTAGTTTATATTGAACCTGGGGTTGCCAACCGAGATTAAAAATAAGATACGGGCGTCCTATCCTTATCAATGGGAGGAAAAAGAGGTTAAATACTTAGGGATAAACCTAACACAAAATTTAAAGGATATTACAAATGCAAACTATACCCCATTTATGCTCTCCCTGAAGGGGAAACTGGATGCCATAAGTAAATTTGAACTATCCTGGTCTGGTCGCTTGGCGGCCTTTAAAATGCAAATTCTCCCCAACTGCTCTATTTGTTTAGGACATTACCAATACCCCTTACAAACCATTTTTTCCATAAGCTCCAATCTACGGTTAATAAGTATCTTTGGAAAGGTAGGAGGGCACGATGCGCCTTCCAAAAACGAATCAAACACAAAAAAGCTGGGGGGGTGGGTCACGTGCACCTACAAGATTATTACTGTGCTACAATACTGGCGCAGGCAAAACAATGGACGAAACGGGAGATACCCAATTTATGGGTAGATTTGGAGCAGGCACAACTTACACAGGGAAACCTGCATGGGCTACTGCTCACTGAGCCTAACAACCACAAGATAGACACAAATTTGTCCCCCACAATACGCGCTTCTCTTAGGGCATGGCTCCATCTTCTGAACTTTAGGGGATGGAGTAGTGCATTGAACACTCTACAACTTCCTTTAACAGCCCTCATACATTTAATCCCAGACCTTGATCTTAGAAATTGGTCAAGACTAAATATACTCAATTTAGAAGATTTGTACAATAAAGTCACGCTCAAATCTTTCGAACAGTTGAAACAAGAGTTTCAGCTCCCGCCAACTGAACAATTTAGATACATTCAGCTAGCCCATCTTATTCACTCACACCCGCACTTACAACCTCAACTTCCTGAGAGAGTTGTTACTCACTTTCAACACTCCTGCAACTCTAGTAAAGAAATCTAGACATTATACCTGTCTCTGCAAGAAAAAGACATATGCCACAAATCATCCTCGATGGTGGCTTGGGAACAAGAAATAGAGAAGGAGTACACAGTAGAGCATTGGAAAAAAAACACTTAGCATAATTTATGCCTCCACAAAATGTGCCAACTTATGGGAACTCCACCAGAAAATCCTTCTGCACTGGTACTTAACGCCACATAGACTAGCAAAAATCTCTCCAAAAAACATAGCCTTATGCTGGAGGGGATGCGGCAAATCAGGTACCTTAATACATATTTTGTGGTTTTGTCCAAAACTACTCCAACTATGGACGCATGTAGGTAAAATTATCAGGGATATTATGGGCTCCGACAATGACTTGAACTCAGCGATGGCCATATTATCTTTAGAGCTACCGGATATAAATCCCTCCCTTAGGAACACAATGACTTAGGGGATGGTGGCTTGGGATGGCGGGGCGGATCTCGCGGTTTGGACACAAGAGTGCTCCCATGTGGGGTGTCTGGATTGGGGATCTGCCTAGCCGCCCTCTTGCTGTCCTCCTGTCACACAGCGCATTGTTTATATTCTTGTTCTTCATATTGTTTCGGTTGATATTTAATGGCACTTATACCTGACTGCACAATTTTCCTTCTCTGCAATCCTTTTCTTCTCTTTTTGTTTTCTCTTTCAATTCTCCCCTCCCCAGCATTCCCCTCTCCTCCCCTTTTTCCCCTCTCCTTTCCAAATACACTAATTTATAACCTTTGGATGTGTATTGCAAATTTCTGTATCTTGGTTATTTCTATAAACCTTCTCAATAAAAATCATTGAAACAAAAAAAAAAAAAATACACAAAATTGCGACTCATTTTAAATTTGCAACATCAATGGTATTTTTGTGGTTTGTGAAGATACCTGTGTGAGTTTGGGAAAAGATTTTCGTGAGATGGACAGTAACAAATGAAAGATACAGAGAAAAATGTATTTTACCAAAACATGAAAATATTTTCTTTGAGAGAAAGATACATTCTTCTCAACAAGAAAAGGATTTCTTTGGGGAAGTTACAATTGTACCATTAGAATCAATGGCTGAAACTTGCAGTAAACTATATAGCACACATTTTCACTCTCAAGACTAACACAAAATACCCTCTTATTAGGACTCTATAGGGCATAGATTCCACAGAAAGAGATCAGATGATTAATTAAAAGAATCTCATGGGGGCGTGGCTTAGCGCATGGCGCGATAAGACGTTCATTGCCTCGGCTCCCGCTGACACCAGGCTCTGCTCATCCTACGGACCTGTTCCAGCAGCTTGATCGCCCGGAGATGGGGAGGAAAGGGAGTGGGGACGGCCAGAGACCCGCTGGAACCCCAAGAGAAGGCGAAATCGGGCGTTTTTTCACCCGCTCGAAGGCCTCTCGGAGCGGGACCCCGGCTTCCAAGATGGCGCCGGCCCGCGCCTCCTCACAGCATCAGGCCTCTCAGGTGAGGACACGCCACCGCACACACTCCACGCAGGAGTCAGACCATGGCTCAACACGATCGGGTTGTCACTCCCCAGACTCACAACGCTCCAGTATAGGCTGGGACATGGAAGCTTATATTAAAGCACTTCCGACACGCCATGACTTTGAGAACTATGTTAAAAGGCTGGAACATTCTTACAAACAGGAGATAGCAGACCTCCGCAGGGATGTGACAGGGAGGATGGAGGACATAGAGCGCACAGTTGAGGACACTGTTACAACAGTTAACTCCCATGTAGCCATCCTGCAGGAACACACTATCCAAATACACCAGCTTTATTATCGCCAAGACGATCAAGAAAATCGCAGCAGGCGTAATAATATTCGCATCAGAGGACTCCCTGAAACAGTGGAGACCAAAGATTTATCCCCGGTGGCCTTACGGATTTTCAATCAGCTCTTACAGAAACCTGAGGACTCCCCACTCGAACTTGATCGCATTCATAGAGCCCTAGGCCCTAAAAATCCTAACCCTGCCTTTCCTAGAGATGTGATCTGTCGTGTCCACCACTACACCATAAAAGCTGCCATTATGCAAGCAGCGCGTGACCAGGACGCCATCATGTTTAATGACACACAGATCAAGCTCCTGCCTGATATCTCAAAGCTGACCCTGGACATGAGATGTGCTTTGAAGCCAGTCACAAGTGCCCTTTATGAGAGACATATTAAATACCATTGGGGGTTTCCCTTCCAGCTATCCGCCTCCCATGAGGGTAAATCAGCAACTTTCCGCACCCTTGGGGATCTTCCTAACCTCCTTGGAACTTTTGAGCTTCCCCAAATCTCTATCCCTGACTGGCCTCTGAAAGCAGCAACTCCAGGTCTACCTCTGAACTCTGGGTGGCAGGGGAGCTCCAAGAAGAAGAAACGTCCCAGACCGGCCGGATCTAAATCTCCCCCTGGGTGACCCTAGGACTGAGACTCCTGGCTTTCCATACTTTCTATGGGTCTGCTACACCCAGACAAAATGGTGGCAATTGATGCACCCTTTCTACATTATCTGTTTCCTCCCCAACTCAATTCAATTCAATTCAATTCAATTCAATTCAATTTTGTTTATATATTGTTGTTTGTTTAAGTTGAAGTTGCAGCTGTTTCGGTGTGGCCGTGGGGGTGGAGCCGCCCCTTGATTATGGAGGTGGGGGGCTTCCACTACCTCGGCCACGATGCATATACATTGTCCTCCCAGCTGGGAGTGATATAGATATATCCTTCACATCTTTTCCGTAGGATGTAAATACTCTTTCTCTGATGTAAATGGTTATTTATCCTGGTTCAGGGGAGCACACCCTGTGCGCTGACCACGGTTCCCTCCTTAGGGCTTCCGGTGCCCAGGCTGGCCCCGAGCAAACGGTTTCGTTATACACTTAGATTACGGCCTTATTGGCCTGAGCTTGTAGCTCTGTGTTGTACTCAATGTTTCACCAATGCTATTGCTCTCACTCTTTTCACTTTCTCTCTGTTGATCAACAGCTTCTGTTTCTTCTCCTGGTTTTCTGTCCCACTCCTCTTCTCCCCCCCCCCTCTTCTTGGATGTGGACCACGGGTTTATTTCCTACTGCCCATATATAGTGCCCGATTACAATCCCTTAACCATGGCTCCAACCCCATACCTTAAGATATCCTCTTTGAATTGCAGAGGATTTAACACCCCCGAAAAACGACATCAGATCCTTCACCATTTCCATAAACAACGCTCTCAAATTCTCATGTTACAAGAAACGCATTTTAGAGCAGACGCCCTCCCCCGTTTAGTTTCCAAAAAATACCCCTCCTGGTTCCATAGCACAAACC
Source organism: Glandirana rugosa (assembly GCA_018402905.1). Lineage (NCBI taxonomy): Eukaryota > Metazoa > Chordata > Amphibia > Anura > Ranidae > Glandirana > Glandirana rugosa. The sequence continues at coordinate 426,172 of BLSH010162882.1, forward strand.
CAGCTTCCAGATCAAAGGGGGTTTCTGTTGCTTTTCACCAATCATTTACCCCAGAAGTTTTAGACCAGAAGATAGACCCGCAGGGTAGATTTATATTTTTGAAAATATCCTTTGAACAAACTATTTTCACCATTGTTAACGTTTATTCCCATAACCAGGATCAACTCCGATTCCTATCCTCAGTGCTATCCCAGCTGGAGTCCTTCTGTACCACCAACGTGATCTTGGGCGGAGACTTCAACCTACCGCTTGTGCCTCGTCTCGACACCTCTACGGGTAAGTCCTCCATTTCCCCCACTTCCCTGACCAAAATAAGAGCTCTTTTCACTAACCTATCGCTGACAGATGTGTGGCGGATTTTGAATCCCTCCAGCAGAGACTATACTTACTTCTCCCCGGCTCATTCTACTTACAGTCGTATAGACTACCTCCTGACCTCCCAGTCTCTCCTTGATCTCCAACCGACGGCCACCATAGGACAGCGTATATGGTCTGATCATGCCCCGATTCACCTCACTCTCGGGCGGGCCCCCCCAATAAAGAGGGGGTTCTCCTGGAGACTAAACGATAATATCTTAGCAGACGTTGCCTGTCAATCAGCGATCAAAAAGGCGATTGCTGATTTTATCACCGACCACCGTGGGGATCAGACTTCTCCCCTCATAAAATGGGAGGCATTGAAGTGTGTCCTCAGGGGAGTTCTTATCCAACACGGAGCCCGACTGAAACGAGAACGCTCTGCGGAGCTCACCAGGCTTTTCGCTAAATTGACTACCCTAGAGGACTCGCATAAGCGCTCCCTTGACCCTATCACTCTCTTAGACATCTCCAACACGCGCCGTGATCTCTTGCGCCTCCTCTCTGAGAGGTCGTTGGTGGCCCGAGATAAAGGACGATACGTCCATTACTCTCAAGCCAATCAATGTGGCAAACATTTAGCGCGGGTTCTCCACCCCAGACAACAACGGACTCGGATCCCATTCATTCTTTCCTCAGACAATACAAAAAAACACGCAGTATCGGACATAGCAGCGGAATTCCGCTCTTATTACTCTTCTCTTTACAATCTCCCCCCTGCCCCCCGACATACTGACTCCCCTGAGGGACTCATTGACCTAGCATCATATATTTCGGAAACTGCACTACCTACCATCGCTCCAGAGGAGGCTGAAATCTTAGACTCTGCGATTTCAGACTCCGAAATCCTCCAAGCTATTAAGGGACTAAAGAACGGGAAGAGCCCGGGGCCAGACGGGTATACACCTAGATTTTATAAGACTTTTGCTACCCAACTAAGCCCTCTTTTGACCTCGACGTTTAATGCGATCGACGAATCGCCCTATCTCTCCCAATCGTTCCTGCAGGCCCAAATAGCGGTCATTCCGAAACCGAACAAGGACCCTGCCATTTGTAGCAATTATAGACCTATTTCTCTATTGAATATAGATCTTAAACTCCTAGCTAAAATATTGGCGAACCGACTTTCCCTCGGCTCACTGTAAACTTTCACTCTATGCAGATGACCTTTTATTATACGTCACGCAGCCACATATCAGCATCCCTTCCATTCTGACTGAAATTCACAAATTTGGGGTACTAAGTAACTTTAAATTAAACCTAAATAAAACCGAGGCCCTGAATGTCTCTTTATCCCCTCAGACCTTGACAACTCTTCAGACTAACTTTGCATTTCGCTGGCAAGCCAACGCTATCACTTATCTAGGGACCAAGATTCCATCACGTTTTCAAGAGCTCTACGAGCTAAACTATCGCCCCCTACTCACCAAAATCAGACAGATGACAGAGTCTTGGCGGGATCTCTCGGCGTCTTGGTTCGGACGTATCCATGCAGTGAAGATGGACGTCCTTCCCAAGCTGCTATATCTCTTCCAGATCTTACCCATATCTCTTCCTTCTGCCTTTTTTCGTACCCGGAGGTCTCTGATCATAGGATTTGTCTGGCGTGGAGGTCGACCCAGAATTAGATATAAATTGCTTTGCTACCCCAAGTCAGAGGGGGGCACTGGCCTGCCAGACTTTGAAATTTATCATTCGGCTGCGGTTCTCTCTCGCCTTTTGGAGTGGTTCCCTCGCCCACTACAAAAGATGAGCAATATCGTGGAACAGGATATGTCCCCTTTGGACCTTAGAGCACTACTCTGGGGACAGAGTAGAGCATCACTTACTGCTCTCTCGGGACTATCTCCCCTCACGACTGAGGCACTCAAGGTCTGGTACAAAAAACGAGATCACTATCGACTATCCACCGACCCCAGCCCTCTTACCCCACTATTTGATAACGCGGATCTCCCAGAGGGGGTAGGTGCTCACGCATTTGGGTCATACCTCAGGACAGCCTGGCCGACGGCTGGCTCATTTGTACATACCTCAAGTGGTACCTTTTTGGACCGTGCCTCTGATCCCAGCACGGCCCTAAATTGGTTGACAGCTGCTCATATCTCTTCCTACTGTAGGGCACTCGCATCTTCACAGCAGGTTCATAGACATCATACCGACTTTGAACAGTTCTGTCTCCTAACCGAAACTCCCCGCCACATACTGTCAGCGATGTATAAATCTATTTTGTTAACCACTCACTCTACGAGCCCGACCTATACGAAGGTTTGGTCCAGGGAATTGGCTATGGAGTTGACTGAAGAGCAATGGCAGAAAGCATTCCTTTTCACGCATAAGTCGAGTGTCTCTGGTTACTCCCAGGAGAAAAACTTCAAATTAATCTCGAGGTGGTACAGAGACCCGGTCTCATTAAATCGTATATTTCCTTCTGTGTCAGACACCTGCTGGAGATGCCACGGAGTGAAGGGAACATATTTGCACATATGGTGGGATTGCGCGAGGATCCAACCATTCTGGAAACAGATTTTTCAAATTTATTCAGAACTATACGACAGGCCCTTAACTCCGGACCCCATTATTGCACTGCTCTCTATACTCCCTGGGCCTGTGAAAAAACAAAAAAACTCCCTGCTCCGCTTTTTCCTGGCCTCGGCCAGGCAACTAATATCCAGAAATTGGAGATCCTCCTCGGTCCCAACACTCTCTTCCTGGATCTCCGAAATTAACACTACCATGCATATGGAAGAAATGAGAGCCAGAGAATTAGATCAATGGGAAAAATGTAAAACCCTGTGGTACAGCTGGATGCATTACTCATCCTCTGACAAATTAAAAAATAGACTGAAATCTTGAATACAGATAAAGACTTAATATACTACTATTAGAATACGAGTACTTAGGCACGCGGTCCACATCATCCCCCCCCCCATCTCCCTCCCCCCTCTCTCCCCCTCTTTTCTTTTCTTTTCTTTCCTTGACATTTCTCTTTTGTGTAATGGTCATGTAGCCTGATGTTTAAAAATGTCTACCTGTGAAACACGCTATTGGAATTCTTTACCATTATGCCTTCTCTTATTTATGTAAACTCACAACCTGTTTACAATAAAATATATTCAACCATAAAAGAATCTCATATTTATTTTGTAGCAAATTAAAATAAGGAGGTACAAAATCCCATAGAAACACATTACAAAAATATTGTTAATGGGTGTACACAGTACATATCTGAACCAAACCACTTAAAGCAACACACTCATGTACAAGGGTACTGCGTGCTACCCAATGTGTTTTGAGGTTTTTGAGGTGTACCATGCAAACACCACTCAAAGCTTCATACATCCAACATACCACAGGTATGATTATGACAGCACACACCACAATGTAAAAACATGCTCAAGGGAGTAATAAACCAATAAAACTCAAAAACCAAAGACAAGGAAATGATTTGTTTTATGTGACTGTAAGCTCATACTATATGAGTGTATTGGTGTCCAATTCAACTCATGGGGGGAGAGTGAATTCAACGTATAAATCCACATGATCTCACACTTTCATAATAAAGGGAATCTTTCATTGTCTGTGAGACTCCCCTTGGGTACATGTTCGATGGCCAGAACTGTCAGGACTTTGTAATTTTTGCCATGAGAACTAGAGAAATTACAGGACACTGTAATCATCATCCCCCTTCAAATGGCTCTGCAATGTTTACCCACTCACATCCATAAAGCACATATTGTTCTGCCCACGTAGAGTAAATTGCAAGGGCATTTCAAAACATAAGTAACATACTAGGTCATCTCGCTTAATCAGCGTGAAAATGGAATTCACTATAGTGCTGGGGGAAAAAATACTCCCAGAATCAAATTCACTATAGTGCCCAGACAACAGTGACTGACTAAAAACTAGTCATGGTAGAAGCAAGGGAATTGCACATGAAAATAATGTTTAGAGCATGATATGATCACCTAAATGATTCTTAAAAATGTGGTATATTGTTTAATGATTATCTGCTTTTAAATTGTTTAAAAAAGTGATGTATAACCTGAAATATTATTGAAAGTCTGAAAAGAGCCAAATTTCCCCTTTTTCTGTGACTATTCATCAGCACATCTGAGCATGTTCATACAAGAAAATTCCCTCATTTTAACTCCCATGCCTTTTTTACAGGGCGCAATAGCAAATTCGCAAAATTCGCACTTGGCTAAAATGCCTTTTTGAGAGTGAAAATTTAATAAACTGCTTATTTCTTAGGGCAGTGTTCCCCAACCCAGTCCTCAAGGCCCACCAACAGGTCATGTTTTCAAGATTTCCCTCAGATGAATCAGCTGTGGTAATTACTAAGGCAGTGAAACTGATCAAATCACCTGTGCAAAACAATGGAAATCCTGAAAACATGACCTGTTGGTGGGCCTTGAGGACAGGGTTGGGGAACACTGTCTTAGGGGATATGTGGAATAAATGCCCGCATCCCTAGTACAATACTAACACATGCTGGATACCATTATGGTGAATTATGTGCCCAAATCAGAAAAATTGAAAATGTGGTTTTCATCATCAATCAACAATGGTGGGTTAAATTATTTTTACAACATTACCTTAAATCCAAAATTATACCTAGAGGACTTAGGAACAAGAAAATATGTTGATTTTTGACACACAGTTTAGTGCAAGAATGGTCACAAATATCCAAACTCTGTACCACAAAATGGATAGAGGCTATCAAGCAGTGGAATATTAAATATCGGGGAGTGGCTTGGCATGGGAAGGCATCGGACGTACATTGCAAGAGCTCCGGACCCCTTTAAGATAATCCAAAGGAATCCATTAAGTCTAAGGACGGGCGAGAGACAAAACCACCCCCACTATCTTCCCCTCACCCCCGGCTACCTTTCTGTACATAGATTAAGCGGCATCAGCACTGCAAGCACTTATTCATTTGGGTCGCCGCACTCCGGCACATATACAGGGCCATCTGAGCTGCCCTCCGGCACCAAATTCAGACACAGAGTCATCCGGTGACTCTGACTAAAATGACAGCTTAACTCCCTAACTCTGCCATGAGTCAGTTGTTCTTCAGTCCCAAAGGGTTCCCACCACACGCATTATGGGAAAGACGGACCGCAGCCCATCAACATCTCGCTCCCGCTCACCGCGAGCCCCAAACACACAGGCCAGGAAGGGGTTTCACAATCTTTTCCACTCCCAGCCCTGAGATGTGGCAACTGCCAGTTAACCCTCAGGAGCTACCATGCAAACCAGCAAGAGTCCTTCCAGAACTTCGCGTGCGGTGTCCCCCACCAGCCCAGCCGAGCTGGAACGCACACTAAGCCTGGCAGACCTGAAAGCAGTAGCTGCTCATATTAAAGACTCCTTGTTTGCTGCAATCTCTGACCTCCACAAAGACATGCATATAATGACATCTAGACTAGAGGAGGTGGAAGAGTTAACTGACCGTCATGATACAGATTTACACGAGGCACAACAGGCCCTCAATGCTCACTCCCTACAGTTGAGGGACATACACTGACACTTGGAAGACCTCGAGAACAGAAACCGAAGACACAACATTAGAATTAGAGGGTTGCCAGAATCGGTGGAACCAGCCCAACTCACCCAGGCAGTCTCGACCATATTTAATGACCTACTAGAAAGACCCCCAGAAACACAAATTGAAATCGATCGCCTTCATGGCGCTCTGCGACCGAAACGCAGAGACACAGACCTCCCTAGGGATGTCATTGGACATATCAACAACTTCCAAATTAAAGAGGAGATCTTACATAAGGTTAGGGTCAAAGGTAGAATCCTATACAATGGCACAGAGATTAAGCTGTACCAGGATTTTTCTCAGATTACCCTACTAAAATGCAAGAATCTTCGCCCCGTACTGGAGGGGCTACGGGAAAGCGACTTTCCATACAAATGGAAATTTCCCTTCTGTCTCTCTGCTGGCCCTCCTGGATGCTCCATCCAGCTGCGAGTCCCTGAAGATATGGAACGTTTCTATGAGAGCCTCGACATCCCCTTTTTTGACATCCCAGACTGGCATCAAAGCCCACGACTTATAGCCCAAAACATAGAAGAACCGATGGAGTTTCAGCAACATGGCCCCGCAGTCACTCCTCGTAGACGGCGTCTGTCAACACGCAACTCCCCGCCATCTGCCAATCAAAGAGCACCGGGTGGAGAAAGCGTCCGGCCTCCCCGGTTTACAGACGGCCCAGAAGAGACTAATTGCCTGGATCCCCACAATGGTTCTAGCTCCTCTTGACATACTATGTTATTTCCTGTTATAAGTTACCTGTTCTTTCTTTTTCTTGTTACCTACAAACCTGATGGAAATCCATATCACAGAGCAGTTTCACCCACGCAACTCTGAGGCGGCTACTGGACTAGGTAATAAACATTTTCTTCTTTAGCTAACTTGACTGAACTGCACAGCCAGGAACAGGCTGGCAGCTGGTAGGAATTTTACCACTCAAGCTCCCCACTCTGGATTACTCTGCATGCAAACTCGCTTATGACCATCTTCCGGCTGACCACAAGTCGATATCCCACTGTCCCTCATATGCAGCCAACACCATGGGTGTACTACATCCCTGCTCTTATAACTTGCCCAGCAATGTAGGTCTGCTCTATGGTGTCCTCCTAAACATAGCTATCCCACCCGCCCTCATGCCTGTTGGCAAGGAGCTGAACTTTAGAGATAACTGTGATAATCTGAAGATTGTGAACTTATTGAAATATACATTTTCTCTTTGAAGTGTTTTAAATGCACATGGTCCTGGTGAAGAGCTGCTCCCCTCCACCACCTGCGCCTGATAACAGAATAGTCCGGATGCACTCCCCACCTGGCTCACATAAAATACCTTTCATACAGTCGCAAAACAAGCTTACTTTACTCCTTGTAGCCCTCCCCTCCAGTTGCAGAAGCCCCCTTTCTATATACTTAAATTGTCTCAACCTTCCTGCCCCTAGATACAGGCACAGGGGGAGACCACGGGGGACCGGTTCTTCACCAGTATACATCAGTCATATAAAATGACAAAACCAACGAGTAGCGGAGTATTCGATCTATCAAATACACCTCACACCTACATTAAATCCACTGACGTTTCCTCTCGCCCTTCTACGTCGCAACACAGCGTAGTTCCCCGAACTTCACTGAAATCCTCCGACACGCCCTATCCACTGAGTTAGGATAGCTGGTCTATCCTTACTGTGGGTTTCCCCCTATCCCCCGAGAGCCCTTTGAGTCCTCTCAGGTACTTCTAAGCCCTTCCCCCATGTACACCTAAAGCCTCCCCACCTCCCCACCTCCCTCCCTTTCTCCTACTCCCTCACCCTCTTTGGAATTTTTTTTCTTCCCTTTCTCTTTCCTTTTCACCTCTCTATCTTCTCTTGTACCCCCCACGTTGACATAACTTTAATAACAATGGCTGCAAAAGACAAGACGACAAATAAGGCAAGCATTAAATTAGTCTCACTCAACGCAAAAGGCCTGAGTCTACCAGAGAAGAGGTCACAATTTCTCCTCTATATGCAGAAAACTAAAGCCGATTTTGTCCTTATTTAAGAAACCCATTTTAAAACAGGTCACATCCCAAAACTATCGAACAAAGACTACCCCACAACCTTTCATGCTACTAATAACCTGACAAAAACAAAAGGAGTCTCCATCCTCATCTCCAAACTCCTCCCCATTATTATCTCAGCCACTTTAGCAGATGAGGAAGCCGCTATCTATTTGTGAAAGGGACTTTGTGGGGAAGTCCACTAACAATAGCCAACATTTACAGTCCCAACTCCGCCCAAATATCCTTATTTCGCAACACCATAGAACTACTAACATCTTCAATCAGGAATTCTCCACCTTGGAGGGGATTTTAATGTAGCTCTGAACCCTATTGAAGATATCTATACAGTTTCTTCGTCCACCCCCTATAGAGCTCTCCGTCAAATTAAACTTCAACTTCAACACCTCCTTCTCCACGACGCTTGGCACACTTTAAACCCTGGGGTAAAAGACTATACCTTGTACTCCGCCCCCCACAACCGGTATTCCAGAATCAACTATTTTTTTATCTCACGAAAAGACCTATCACTGCTTTCGAAAGCTAGTATCGAGCCCTTTTTGTCAGACTATCACCCGATCACCATCACAATTAAATAATTCTTCAAATTGAACAATACCCCAGACATGAGCACTCTATCTCAATGGGAAGCCCATAAATGTGTTGTTAGAGGGATTTTAATAAAAATGGCAGCTACACGTAAAAAAACTCAAAGACACATCAACAACCTACTGATGCGAATACACACCCTGGAACGGGCCCACAAGTAAACCAGAGCCCAACAGAAGTGGAGGGAACTTCCAGTTACGCACACAACTCAAAGAGGAATTAGGCCGGAAAGACAAGAAAAAATTCACTCTATCGCAAAAAATATTTTTTGAACACAGTAACAAATGTGGCAAATATTTGGCTAGGGTACTCCAAACCAAAAAAGCTAGCTCAATTATACACTCCCTGCACACGCCCTCCGGACAACTACTCTCATCTAACAAAGACATTGCAAAGCACTTTGCTGAGTTCTATTCGAACCTCTACAACTTAAAATCCGAACATAGGCCCCCAGGCGAAAATAGGCCCAGACAAACAATAATTGAAGAATTCCTCAATCAATACAGCCCCACACCCATTTCTGCATAGCAAGCTAAGGACATAGATGGTCCGCTTAGGGCTGAGGAAGTTAAATGTGTGATTAAACAAATGAAACAAGGCAAATGCCCCATCCCTGATGGTCTTCCCCTGGCCTACTATACAGTAGATCATTCTCTGACTCCTTAATCAAACCCTTCCTAAAAGCATACAATCGGCTTCCAGAACTAGTTACCTTCCACAAGACTGTACTTGAAGCCCACATTTTGGTGATTTCCAAACCAGGGAAAGACCCCACACTAGCCTCCAACTTTTGCCCTATCTCCCTTCTGAAGACCGACTTGAAAATCTATGCAAAAATCCTGGCCAATCGTCTTCTCCCTCTAATACCCCACCGCAATGATAGTGACCAAGTGGGATTTGTCCCAGGAAGGGAAGCCAGGGATAACACCCTCAAGGCATTGAGTATACATTACCATCTTACTAAATCAAAACAAGCTGGCTTTCTATTATCCCTAGATGCTGAGAAGGCATTTAACAGGTTGGCATGGGACTTCTTACTGGCGGTACCTCAAACCCTGGGCATTGGTAGCCACTTGACCCAACATATAATGGCGCTATAAAATGCTCCCACTGCCAGGGTCTGCGCCAACGGCCTCCTGTCAGATGCCTTCTCTATCAGTAATGGCACACACCAGGGATGCCCCCTATCCCCCCTATTATTTATTTTGACCCTGGAACCGTTCCTGAGACGCATCCGGGAGAACCCATATATTGGAGGAGTGTCGATTGGAACTAAGCAATACAAAGTAGCAGCATTCGCCGACGATGTGTTGCTATTCCTGACAGAGCCTTACACTACTCTCCCCAACCTCTTGAAGGACCTCCAGCTCTTCCAGTTTATAGCACACTTCAAAGTCAATTATCACAAATCAGAAGCAATGAATATCTCACTCACGCCTACTCAACTTCATGCCTGTACACAAAACTTCCCGTTCACTTGGCAAAAAGAGGCCATAACCTATCTAGGTGTTCAACTCCCTGTGCGCCTCGGTGATTTCTACTCTAAAAATTTTGCTCACATACTAAAGACCATAAGGAACGACCTCACAAACTGGGACAAAGCACATTTCTCATGGTTTGGCCGAGCGGCGATCATTAAAATGAATATCCTGCCCAAAAGACTTTTGATCGTCTTAGTTGGCCATTCATGTTCGCAGTTTTACAGCAATATGGCTTTTCGGGTTCTTTTATTAGGGCATTACAGGCATTATATTCAACACCCACCTCTCAAGTACAGCTATCTTCTCACATGTCGCAGTCGTTCCCCCTAAGGAATGGGGGTAAGAGTAGGGCAAGTGCCCTACAACAAAAATGGGGATAGGGAAAATAAATTAAAATCAAATAAAAAAATGGGAAGGGGGGTGGAATGTGGAGTTGGAGCCTAGAGGTTGACTAGGCCATGACCGTGGCAGTGTAGGTGGAAGTGGCGGTGGTAGAGGAGTAGGAGGAGGTAGCCAACATGGTATTTTTTTTTTTTTGTATTGAGGCCTATTCAAAAAAACAAGTATATGAATGGCTGTGTGAGTCCGGTCTAAATGTTTATTCTGCAGGCCGGCACCTCCAAGGCATAAAGGGCAAGCTCAGGCCATGTGGCCAATTTGGAGACCCAGAAGTTGAATGGGGCAGACCCATCAGTCAGTAAGTGTAGGCGTGTGCACACATACTCTTGCACCATGTTGCTGAAATGCTGCCTCCTGCTAAGACGTTGTCTATCGGCTGGTTGTGCTGTTTGTTGTGGCGGGCTGCTGACAAAGCTTTGCCACATTTCAGCCATGCTAACCCTGCCTTCTGAGGTGCTGGCGGTGGCACAGCTGCGTTGGTGGCCTCTTCCTCCTCCTCCTCCTCTGCCTTCGCCTTGTGCTTCCACTGAGCCCCCAGTGTCATTTGGGATTGCCCTCAGCAGCGCCTCTACCAGTGTGCGCTTGTAGTCGCGCATCTTCCTCTCACGCTCCAGTGAGGGAATTAAGGATGGCACGTTGTCCTTGTAACGGGGATCCAGCAG
>BLSH010162882.1:451239-462059 GCA_018402905.1 Glandirana rugosa
GTAGACAAGACGTTTGTAGTGTTCAGTTATTAGCGGCTATTTTCAAAGTGACACACAGACTTTGCAGATGTGTGAAGAACAGATGTTCAGTTATTAGCGGCTATTTTTAAAGTGACACACAGACTTTGCACATGTGGGCAGAACAGATGTTCACTTATTCCCGGTTTCATTTAAAGTGACACACAGACTTTAAAGATGTTTGCAGAACAGATGTTCAGTTATTCCCGGTTTCATTTAAAGTGACACACACAGTTTCCAGATGTTTGCAGAACAGTGATATGGGTTCTCCCGGCTTATTTATACTTTTTTGACACAGTTTGAAGATGATTTTAGAACTGTTATATGGCTTCTACCGTTAATACTTTTCAGACCCAGTTTGAAGAGGATCCACATTCACCTCCATTTTTGCTTTTTTTTATGTTTTTATTTTTTAAAAAATATTTAAAGTTATTTCCCTGTCCCCATTTCTTTGTAGGTCACTTGTCCCACCCTTACCCCCATTTCCTTCCTTTTGCAGACCTCTAGGACTTTCCAGGACTATTTTACAGCCATTTTTGTGCCTAAAAGTCCGTGTCCCCATTGATTTCAATGGGGTTCAGGGTCCGGGACAAAGTTCGGGTTCTGTCCGGACCCGAACCCGGACTTTGTCCCGAAGTTCGGCTGAACCAGCAGAACCCGGACTTCTGAAGTTCGCTCAACTCTACTTAGAACATGATAAAAACACAAGAAATGCCCAGCTCCTTTGTCCCCCATTGCACAACCTATCAGAATCACCTCTCAGTTCCATACACAGTTCCGTAGGATGGAACATATTTTCCTCAAGCACTGGTGAATACTTCTAGAAGACCCCCTCTTGAAATCTTCCCTTACCACCGTACTCAAGATTTCCTACAGGAAAGCACATAATATTAAAGCTGGATAGCTCCCAGCAAGGTGAAATGTAAGGGTCCCTCCCCAACCTTCTTGAGTATCCAAAGAATGTAGCAGTGACCTAAACTTAAGTGCCTTGGTAAAACATACAGTATACACTTGAGGATTTTTCCAACTTCTTATTATTTACTTATTATTTACTGTATCCATGTGTCTGTGTGGCCAGCTGTTGATTGGATGTACCTTAACGACTCTCATAAAAAGATTTGAGGAGCATCACTGGTCCGTAGAAGATGGCAATGACAAGCTAGTGTCCTTAAACACTTTCTGAACTTTCAACAGAACTCCTCTGCAGGTCTCAAAGTTTGGGTAATTGAATCATTCCTGCGTAGTCTCCCAAAAGCAGAATTTTTTAAATGTCTCTGCTTGAAGGAGACCCTTTGGATCTACAACCTATACACCATGGCACCAGGAGTGCTTAACCACTTCAGCCCCAGAAGGATTTTCAGCTTTAGGACCGGAGCGCTTTTTTCAATTTGGCACTTTGCCACTTTAACTGGTAATTACTCGGTCATGCAATGCTGTACCCAAACAAAATTTGCATACTTTTTTCCCACAAATGGAGGTTTCTTTTGGTGGTATTTGTTCACCTCTGCACTTTTTATTTTAAATTTTGAAAAAAAAATGATATTTTTAACTTTATGTTATTACAAAAATACAATAAACTAAATTTTAGTCATACATTTTTGCCAAAATGCATTCAGCCACATGTCCCGGGTAAATTAGTGTATATTTATTGGTTTGCGCAAAAGTTATAGCATCTACAAACTAGGGTACATTCTATGGAATTTACACAGCTTTTATTTTATGACTGCCTATCTTATTTCCTAAAGTGCTATAATGGAGGGGTAGTACAACCCCCCCAAATGACCCCATTTCGGAAAGTAGACACCCCAAGGAATTTGCTAAGAAGCATGTTGAGCACTGTGAATATTTTTTTTTTTTTGGTCATAAGTGATTGAAAAATGACAAAAAGAAAATACATAAAGTTGCTACTGAAATTATATATTGCTTACACATGCCATGTGTATATGTGGAATTACACCACAAAATACATTCTGCTGCTTCTCTTGAGTATGGGGATACCCCATGTGTGAGATTTTTTGGGAGCCTATCCACGTACGGGACCCCAAAAACCAATCACCGCCTTCAGGATTTCTAAGGGCAAAAAATGTGTGCCTTCACTCCACACTACCTATCACAGTTGTGGAGGCCATGAAATGCCCAGCTAGCAAAAAAAAAAAAACAAATTACCCTATTTTGGAAAGTAGACACCCCAAGGAATTTGCTGAGAGGCATGTTGAGTCCATGAAATATTTTATTTTTTTGTCATAAGTGATTAAAAAAATGACAAAAAAAAAATACACAAAGTTGTCATTGAAATGTATATATTGCTCACACATGCCATGGGTATGTGTGGAATTACACCCAAAATACATTATGCTGCTTCTCCAGAGTACAGGGATACCCCATGTTTGAGACTCTTTGGGAGTCTATCCGCGTGCGGGACCCCAAAAACCAATCACCGCCTTCAGGATTTCTAAGAGCAAAAAAAAGGGATTTTATTAAAACTTACCGTAAAATCCTTTTCTCAGAGTTCACTGACAGACGCAGCTCTCCATTACGTGTGGGGTTTATGCTGGTCTCACTAGGAGTTAACTAGGCAGGGAAAAGAAACAGCTGGCCCCTCCCATGAGGGCCATCCTCTCTTCCCACATAAACCCCCTCATAGCATAGCTCTTCAGTTTGTACACAAGCCGTACAAGAACAGAGCACAGAGGGGTGGATGCTGCGTCTGTCAGTGAACTCGGAGAAAAGGATTTTACGGTAAGTTTTAATAAAATCCCTTTTTCTCCTATCTTTCACTGACAGATGCAGCTCTCCATTACGTGTGGGGATGTCCCCAAGCTGTGTCAAAAAGAGGGGTGGGTAAATGCTAACAGTACCCAACTGAACCTCTAAGGAGGTGCCAGATGCGCCTACACTGCCGCCTGCAAAATTTTGCGGCCAAGAGCAGCATCCGAAGATGCAAGCACAGCAACCTATAAAACTTAGTGAAAGGCCCAAGTGGCCGCCTTGCACACCTGCGACACCGAGACCTGGTGCCTGAGAACCCAGGAAGTGCTAACAGCCCATGTAGAATGAGACGTGACCGGAAAAGGGGGAACCTCGCCCAGAACAGAATAGGCATGGGTCACGGACTGTCTGATCCGAGAAATCGTAGCCAACGAGGCCGCCAACCCTGTGCGTGGACCCTCTGGCAGCCAAAACAAGGCATCAGCTTTTTTGAAAAGAAGCTGTAGCAGCCAAGTACACTCGTAAGGCCCTCACTACGTCCAAAGTATGCAACTCAATCTCTTTTGAGTGTGACGGACGAGGGCACAATGAAGGAAGGACAATATCTTCATTAATGTGAAAGGAAGAAACCACCTTCGGAAGGAATGAAGGAGAGGGTCGCAAGACTGCTTTGTCCCTATGTAGGACCAGGTAGGGAGACTTGCACGACAGTGCGGCTAATGCAGACACCGCCTGGCGGAAGTGATGGCAACTAAAAAGGCCACCTTCTGCGACAGCAATTGTAAGGAAATCTCCCTGATATTCCCATATGGTGGTTTCTGAAGCACAGAAAGCACCAAATTCAGATCCCACGGAGCCATCGGAGCCTTCACCCGAGGCGCCACATGTCGCACACCTTGTACAAAGGTACGAATCAATGAGTGCGAAGCCAAGGTCTCTGAAAAAGAATCGCCAGAGCCGATATCTGGCCCTTGAGTGTGCTCAAAGCCAAGTTTTTGTTCAGGCCTTGCTGCAAAAAAGTCAGGACCATGGACACGACATCAGAGCGAGGGTTATGACCCTCCGCCTCGCACCAAGCTATATAAGCCTTCCAGATGTGGTGGTAAATCTTGCGGGACGTACACTTGCAAGCCTACCACAACGTAGGGATCACTGAGTCAGCGACTCCCCTGTCTCTTAGCACCTGGGACTCAATAGCCAAGCCGTCAAAACCAGCAAGGGTAAAGCAGGGTGCAAGATGGGCCCCTGAGACACAAGGTCGTCTCGCAGCGGGAGCCGCCATGGGGCATCTGCCACCATGTGCACCACGTCGGCGTACCAAGTGCGCCGAGGCCAATCTGGAGCCACCAGGATTATTGGTATCCCCTCCGCCACTATCCTGCGTATCAATCGCGGAAGCAGTTTTATCGGAGGGAAAGCGTACAGAAGGCGGTAATGGCCCCAGGGGGCCACCAGAGCGTCCGTGGCCACTGCCAACGGATCCTTCATTCTGGACACAAAGGTCTCCACCTTGTGATTGAATTGAGACACCATGAGATCCACGTCTGGCGTCCCCCATCTGCGGCAAATCTGATTGAACACCTCCGAGAGACCACTCTCCCTGGTCCAGCGTCTGGTGACTGAGAAAGTCCGCCTGCCAGTTCTCCACACCGGGAATGTAAATGGCAGAGATTGCCTGAACGTGACGTTCCGCCCAACATAGTATCAGAGCTGCCTCCGCCGCAGCTGCTGGACTCCTTGTGCCGCCCTGATGGTTCACATACGCTACTGCTGTGGCATTGTCCGATTGATTTAGAATCGGACGACCCTGCAATCTCACCCAGTGAAAAAAGGCACAATCTGAGTGCTCTCAGCTCCAGGACAACGATGGGGAGGCGAGCCTCCTGCGCCGACCAACAGCCCTGGGCAGACAGCTGCCCCAGGATCCCTCCCCAGCCTGAAAGACTGGCATCCGTGGTGATGATCCCCCACTGAAGGGGCAGGAACGACTTCCCCTGAATCAGGGTCGAGTCCCGAAGCCACCAAGCCAGAGACACCCTGGTCTGGGAGCTCAGACGGATACGAAAGTCCAAGGACCGAGGGGACCTGTCCCACCAAGCCAGAATTGCTTGCTGAAGGAGGCGAGCGTGACTCTGGGTGAAATGCCTCGAACGACAAGACCATGAGCCCTAGCACCCGCATACAGAACCTGCCGACTGCAGAGACAGCAACTTGGCTGGAGGGAGGAACACCTTCGCCTGTTCTGTGTCCAGAATTAGACCCAGATACTTCAGGCGATGGGATGGAGAGACCGAAGACTTCTGCAGGTTGAGTAACCAACCAAAGTCCTGCAGCGATGTCATTGTAAGTCTCACATTCTCCTCCCGATCCGAGACGGACTCCGCTCACAGGAGCAGGTCATCTAGGTAGGCTACCACCGCAATGCCTCTCTGTCGGAGCAACGCCAACACCGGGGCTAGCAGTTTTGTGAAAACTCGAGGTGATGAGGCCAGATCGAAGGAGAGTGCCACAAATTGAAAATGGAGGTCTCCCACTGCAAAGCGCAGGAAGCGCTGATGCCGTGGAGGAATGGGTACATGGAGGTACGTATCCCTGATGTCCAGGGACGCCAAAAATTCCCCCTGATGAAGGGCGGCCACGACCGAGCGGATAGATTCCAACCGGAATTTCCGCGCCCTGACATACCGGTTCAGGGCCTTCAGGTCCAGTACTGGCCGAACCCCCCCTTTTCGGGAACCACAAATAGATTTGAGTAGAAACCTTGAAACCTCTCTTCTGGAGGCACTGGCACGATCACCCCCTGGACCGAAAGTGCTTGGACAGCCCCATAAAGAGCCTCCCGGCTGTCCTGTGGGAGCCCTAAGTTTGATGGGAAAAACCTGTCTGGGGGTAGAGTGTTGAACTTTATCCTGTACCCGGTGGACACCACTTCCCGGACCCAACGATCGGGAATGTGGGCCAGCCACCGGCCTGCGAATCCCAGAAGACGCTCCCCCACCCATCAGGCTTCCGCTTTTTTAGTTTCGCGCTGCCACTGCCAGTACCCGGCCCCTGCAGCAACCTTACAGTGTCTACGGTGAAACTCACGCCTCCAGGCTCTGGGAAGAAGGGCACTTACCTCCTGTGAAATCCTTAATGATCTCACCCAGCCGTGGACCGAATAGACGTCCACCCTGAAATGGTCACCGGACCAAAAACGCAACCAGAGTACCCGTCTGAAGATACAGCAACACTGCTACCCTGGATCACATAGGCAGTAAATCAACGGCCGCATCACCAAGGTACTTGCTACCTCGGAGCAAATACAGCCCTCTGTGGCGTATAAAGCAGGCAGCCACAGTCCAGAATATTCTGGAGCTCCGCCATACGCTCAGACAGATATCGCGCCATCATGGCGGACGTCAGGGCTGGCCGCAGAGTAGAGCCTGCCACCAGGAAGAGTGACTTTAACAGCGCCTCTGTCTTTTGCCAGCGGGCCCTTGAAGGCAGGAACCCCTTCCAGAGGAATGGTCATCGTCTTATTAAGGCGAGCTATCAGCGGGACACCAAGGCGACTCCCATTTAAAAAAAAAAAAAAAAAGCTTTCCTCAAGGGATAGCGAGCAGCAAACCGTTTGGACCTATGTCCCTTGGAGTGTGGGAGGAAACCAGAGCACTGGGAGGAAACCCACGCATGCACAGGGAGGACATGCAAACCTCAGGCAGATCATGACTAGGATCTGAGCCAGCCAACATTATGCTGCCAGGCGCATGTGCTACCCACTACACCACTGTGCTGCTCTAAAAGAATGCTGCGGACGCTACCATTTACAATAAACAAGGTGATCAGGAAATTGATCATGTGGGTAAACCTTGGGTGCCCTAGGGGGCCTGGAGGACCACACACACATGGTAAGAAATCAGCAATTTGCCATCCTGGCTCAGTCGCATTGTAGTGCGATACCAATCATAATGGCGCAGCTGCCGTCCCCTGATCCTCTTCTCCGTCCGAGGGACCTTCCGAATCAAAATCCTCCCTTGAAAAGCAAGGAGAAGGGGGACGCTTCTCGGGGGGCCTGTTGGTGACATCCGCCCTGGGGGGGAATTCACTAAAGACCGCCACAGCTGGTCCAGAAAAGCCCCTTGCGCAGATTGCGCCGTTGCTGATTGCTCCTAGCATGTTCAGCTCCCTTAGTAACACATAGATGCATACTAAAAATTAAAGGCACCCCCACACAGCCGCACACCACCACCCCACAGTGCACCAGGGAACCCAGGAGGACTGCATCCGCCGCCACCAGCACCCACAGGAGGGCCCAGCTATACTTGCTGTTTGCTGTCATAACCCTGAGGATCGTCAGAGAGCCGCGCCGTCAGGAGGACACACCGTTCCAAAGTGAAAGTAAAAATGTTGTAGACATGTTTTTGCATAAACAGGGATTCCAATATGGCCGCCGTTGAACACTAGAGGCCGAAAAACACCTGCAGGGAACGTGCAGTACCGCAAATGGCCACTCTGAGCGCTAGAGGGAAAGCCCCATAGGCCCAATATGTCTGCGGCTACAACAAAATGGCGGCGGTTCGCCGCAAAATGGCGGCCGATCGCCGCATGGCAGCGAAAAACGACCGAACGGCGCTAGACGATCGGGTGCGGTGCGGGGGGGAAGGGGGGTGTGAATGGGGTGAACAGGAGCTCCACGCGCCCCTACCGGTGGCTACCCAGCAAAAATAATGTTTTTTTTTTTGTTTTTTGTTTTTGGGTCGTCGGTCCCCCCTTTCCGCCCCTAAAAAGGGGGGAAGGAAGGAACTCTCACTCACCACTCCGGACGACGCCATTGGTAGCCACCCAGTCTTGTTAGCAGATCAATTGCTTGATAGGAGACAAATAAAAGTAAAAGAAAATTAAATAAAAAACGGCCACGAAGCCGCGGGCTAAATTTAGGGACGGCACCCTGCGCTGCCTCCCGGGACTATCGTGGATAAAATATTCTAACTCGGGGGCGTGGCCTGCAGGGAAACAAGGTGGATGCATCTTCCAAGTGCTCCAGATCCCCACAGCACCATACAGGACCATACAACCTGTAAGAGGACTGGTGAGCAACCAAATCATCTCAGAAGTGTTCGCCAACACCCCATCTACCCACACAGACAAATATTTGGGTGACATCCACCCCCAACACCCGGCGATTCCGGCCGTCAGCGCGACTTCTGTGCCCAGAACACGCCGCCATCCACCGCCACAATTACCAGGGGTTACACCCGCAATCCACGGGGACACCATCCATCCATCCCCCTACAGCCCTCAGGGTGATCATCGGCCTAATACAAGCACGGCCACCGTGCTCGATCCGGGCCGCAAGAACTAATCAAGGCCGCGGCTTCAAGTGCGGCCTAGCCGCCGTGACACAGCGACCACCATCCTGCGGCCAAAACAGGCCAATAGCTCTCCTCATCACACCCCAGATCAGGGAACACCATACAGCTTTAGCCCACAAGAACAAGAGCCCTGCACAAGGGCACAATCTACTGATAATCCCTCACTTATGACCCAGAAGATGAGGAAAATAACCGCTTAAGCATCCCCAGTCTGCCCACTGCGGTCCACCTCACAGCATAAGGGGGTTTTACTGATCCAAGGAATGGGCAAACCCAAAGGTGATCAATCCCCAGCCCGTTCTCGCTCTCCCAGAAAATCGCCTAAGGAACCACAAAAACAAATTGCGGAGATTTTTGACAGAACACCAGACTTTAAATGGAGCCACTAACAGTGACGGCAGCAGCCCAAGAAGAGAGGAGGCACAACACACATCTAGAAACCCGCCACTGCCCAGAGACCAGGTACAACAACCCCTGAGCTTAAATGACCTACACACAGTGGCAGCTAACATCAAGAACGCCTTAGCAGCGGAGATCGCAGACCTTAGACATGATTTCCAAACAATGATGAACAGAGTGGAGGACATAGAAGAAATCACCACACACCATGATATGGAGATACACACCTCCAAATGCGCTATAGACTCGCATACACTACAACTGAGAGACATGAGGCACCATTTGGAAGATTTGGAGAACAGAGGATGCAGACACAACATCAGAATTCGGAACTTGCCTGAATCCTATGAACCAGATACTCTGCGTACTACTCTCTTGGCCATATTCAATGATATGCTGGGAAGGCCCCCTGAAACACAGATTGAGCTGGAAAGATTCCACAGGGCTCTGAGACCCAGAGGAAGAGAAAACGAGCCCCCCAGGGATGTTATCTGTAACATAGTCAACTTCCAACTGAAAGAGGACATCCTCCGCAGGGCCCGGACAAGAGGGCGCATCCTCTATCAAGGCCACAAAATCAAACTGTTCCAAGACCTCTCACAAATGACACTGCAACAACGCAGGGACCTGCGCCCCCTACTGGATCTCCTGAAAGAACACAACATCCCGTACAGATGGAAATTTCCATTCTGTCTCTCTGCTGGTTCACCTAAACGGCCTACACTCCTAAAGGTGCTGGAAGACCTACCCTTATTTTGCGAAAAGCTGAACATCCCTCTGGTAGACCTTCCCAACTGGTACGCAGACCTCCGCCCTACTCACCACCAAGCGGAAGAACTCATGGATATGCAGCACCAAGGCGAATCCTCTTCACACAGACGACGCAGACTGTCCTCCAGATTTCTCCAGGAGAAGGGAGTCTCCCAAGCTCACCGGCTCATCGTAAACCCAGGAAAGACTGAAACATACGCTTGGAAAACACAAGCAGTACAGCCACGATCACATTGAGAACTCCACCTCCCATGCTCTTCTCCTCTCACACGTGGAGAAACGTGAGTATATACACTACGCAAACAACATTGGGTCAAATATCCTGCACGATTCGCAACTTACAGCTTTGAACTTTCCCGCCATACTCTACCTGAGACTACCCACAGTCTATGCAATTACAATGGTCTCACCTAAATGGTCAGAAGTAATTAACTCACGCCAGGTTCACCTAGTATACGTTCCCCTGACCAATACCATCGATAACTCTCTGAAACTGTTAAGCGCTCGCCGGCGCCAAAAGGAAAACACCATGAACTTACAGAACACTGTACCACAGGAAATACACCTCTGCTGCTCGAGGTAACCTCTCACAGTGTCTGACAATGTACTTCGGACCAGAACCTCCTACCCTTGGTGATTTCCTTTGGTCTTAAGGGGTACTTTCAAAATGGTTATTGAACATTCACCCAGACAGAGCTTTCTCAGCAAACATTTAAATAACTGATCAGTAAGATAAGTCGTATTCTGCCGCCCATTTGTGGCGACCCAGAAATAAATCCCTTCAATTGCAAACCCTTAACTTGACATTCCACCTGAGAAAGGTCTGTATACCGCAAATGATTGTTAATGTTTGTTTTCATATACTGTTACGGTCTTAGTTTTGGAACTGTGTTCAAACCAACCTGGAGTTCACACTAGGAAGACTGCGCATACTTTTCAGGTATACTTAAGAGCCTAGAGCCCCCACTCAAACTAATAGATAATGCAATGTTATTATAAATGTAGACACTAAGACTTCAACAGAACCCAGGTCCTGAATAGTGTTGAGCGAACCCGGACTGTAACGTTCGGGTCCGTACCGAACTTTCGGGTGTCCGTGGCACGGACCCGGACCCGGACATTTCAAAAATCGTTCGGGTTCGGTCCGGGGTTCTGCTATTTTATTCCACGTGTTGAGAAGCTGCAGGGCAGCCAATCAACAAGCGTTTCACTGGTTTGCCCTTAGAAGCCATCACAGCCATGCCTACTAATGGCATGGCTGTGATTGGCCAGTGCATCATGTGACCCAGCCTCTTTATAAGCTGGAGTCACAGTGCTGCAGTCACATGCTCCTTGGGTTAGTATAGGGAAAGGTAGCTGACGGCGTGAGGGACAGATTTTAGCCATTTTAAGACCTGATCCTGCATCCTGAGATAGATTACTTTACTACTGCTGTCTGTGCTGTTGCTCTGAGGACAGATAGCAGAAATTAGAGATTTCACATACCGCTGCTTTGAGTTGCAGATCAAGCTCTGCATAGAACAACGATCGCTACGATCGTGCTCTACGATCAGATTGTTGGGGGAATTT
>BLSH010162882.1:463760-474183 GCA_018402905.1 Glandirana rugosa
CTCCAATAACGTACCCTCTCCACGATTTTCCACTAAAATCCTTTTATCTTTCACTCTCAACCGACACTCTCGGTGTTTACACACTAAACTAGTACACACGCACCTCTCTCATATATATCCAAACTACTCTCACCCATACACAACCAACCCCACGTTCTTCCACACCATTCAATTCATAACATTCATGACGTCGGCCGTTCTCTGAATAAGGTGGAGGTTGACGAATTTGAAATTTACATCTAGGATGTCAACATAACTCCCGACATCCCATTGTATAGTGAATGAATTTCAGCTAATGCTCCCCGTGCGATCGTTCGGGTTCCGTCCGGACCCGGACCCGGACTTTGTCACGAAGTTCGGACGGACCAGCAGAACCCGAACTTCCAGGTGTTCGCTCAACTCTAGTCCTGAATGCAGCGCCAAATCCTCACCTCGTAATCGACTTTAAGTAAGTGATATGTTACCCTACAGCCCTCAATACAACTGTAGGATCTACATTTAAAGTTTAAGCAGTTGGAGGTGGAATAAGTCTCTTGCCGGCTGCAGTACTTACAATACTTAACTTACCACACCTTCTTGCACCCCAACCAACACATACCCACTCTCATCAAACCTATATATACTCTCTCCACGCACACATGATCAAATCACACATTTGTGGCTCTCACAGCCAACTCTCACTTTCTATTTTCCTAAAATCACCTTTTAGCACCTCTCCCATGCAATAACCTCAACACGCGTATTACCAGCCGGCAAGCTAGTACTTTCTCCACAGGTTTTCGTCTACTTTATGAGACATGTTTCTGCCTTACAAGACACAGGAGAGTTGCTGCTCCTTTAACTCAACAACAACATGTTAAGCTGTCCCATCGCGTTCATGACATCACCAGCGCTTTGGGGTGACCACACCTCAAACAAATCCTAGGGAATATCCCTCCCGCTCACCCCCCTATAAGACTGCCCCACAGCCCATACTTCCCTCGCTCTTGATCTTAATATGCAGTCCCTTTCCAAATACACCCTTTCTAGCCAGCCACCCCCATTAATTCCTAAATTAGAACATACACTTCTGATAAGAGGTGGACCCCGGTGGTGCAGACCGCACACAACACCACTAACCCTAACATTAGTAGACGGAACGTTAGAGCTTTCCACCATTGTCCTCCGTCCAGCCACTATCCCCACACAGTTACGGTCACCAAAGTAATTGACCATCCCGACAGAGACAGAATCTTACTGAGGAGCAGGTCTCCAACAGTAGTCGGTACCGTTCCATTCCCCAAGGAAGGGATCTAACTACCCCTCCCCCCCTCATCCCTCCACACCTTACCCTTTTTCTCCTCAGGATATACCCCACACTCTCTTCTCGCACAACCGCAAAATGGCACATGTCAAACTAATCTCTCTCAACACCAAAGGACTTAATATCCCAGAAAAAAGAAGCAAATTGCTAGCATATATGAAACAACTAAAAACTGACATCCTATTACTCCAAGAAACTCACTTCCGATCGGATAACATCCCTAAATTGACCAACAAGGATTTCCCAATAGTATACCATGCAACCAATGAGACGGCAAAGACTAAAGGTGTATCATTCCTTCTAGCTAAAAACCTACCCATAGTTATAACAGATTCCCTCAGAGACAAGGAAGGCCGCTTTATCTTTATTAAAGGTACAATCCATGGTAAACCTATCACGATTGCCAATATTTACAGCCCTAATAAGGCCCAAGTAACCTTCTTTAGAGAAACCATCACAGAGTTAATAGCCTTCCAAAAGGGCATTCTCATTTTAGGAGGCAACTTCAATGTAGCCCTCAATCCCCTAGAGGACACTTCATCAGGCTCATCGTCACTACCATTCCATGCCCTCCGCCAAATTAAAAAACAACTACAAACTGCCTCTCTACATGATGCTTGGCGAGCTCTACACCCTACCGATAGAGACTACACCTTCTATTCCATGCCGCACAATCGCTACACAAGAATTGACTACTTCTGGATAACACAAAAAGAT
This sequence comes from Glandirana rugosa, assembly GCA_018402905.1. NCBI lineage: Eukaryota > Metazoa > Chordata > Amphibia > Anura > Ranidae > Glandirana > Glandirana rugosa. The sequence goes on from BLSH010162882.1 coordinate 465,781, forward strand.
CTCCATCCACGTTCAAAAGCCACCATAGAAGCAATGTTACTTTCAGACCATCACCCAATCTCCATATCTCTCACATTCACGGAAAAATCACATACCACTAAAACCTGGCGTCTGGATACATCCCTGCTTACCTATCCAAAGAACATAGCCACAATTAAAAAAGCGATAGACGACTACTTTGCAACCAATAACACCCCAGAAACCAACCCCATTACACAATGGGAAGCACACAAGTGCGTAATCAGAGGACTTCTAATATCCCAACCCACAGCCCGTAAACGAACCAAACAAACTAAAATAAATTCCCTTATGGAAAAGATACAAATTTTGGAACAAACACATAAAAAAACCAGGGCCACAACCACCTTATCCGAACTATCCCAGACACGTGCCCTTCTCTCTGAAGAATTAGGCTTTAAAATAAAAAGGAAATATGTCCTGACACAAAAACTTTTCTACGAACATAGCAACAAAAGTGGGAAATACCTTGCCAGAGCGATACAGGAAAAGAGGACAAATGCAACTATCCACTCTATCAATACACCCAAAGGGAATAAGGTTATCACAAATGAAGAGATAGCCCAACAATTTGTGGAATACTATTCAGGCCTCTACAACCTACCACCTGAACCTAAACCCCCCGACCTAAAAGACCCTAGGCGAAACATATTAAACAATTTTCTTAAAAAATATGCACCACTCTCTAAACAACATGCCAAAGAGATAGATGACCTGCTTACCGAAGAGGAATTTAAATTGGCACTCAAACAAACTAAACCAGGCAAAAGCCCAGGCCCAGATGGCTTCTCTGCAGCCTACTATAAATCATTTCAGGACTTACTGATACAACCATTCTTAAGAGCATTTAACCAGCTGGCAAACAAAGAACACCACCCACATAATTTACTAGAAGCCCATATCACCATTAAACCAGATAAAGACCCAGCCCAACCAGCGAGTTATCGCCCTATATCACTTCTAAATACCGACCTGAAACTTTTTGCGAAAATCTTAGCCAATAGAATCCTCCCATTCGTTCCAGACCTGATACATAAAGATCAAGTAGGATTTGTTCCAGGGCGAGAAGCCAGAGACAACACAGTGAAAGCAATTAACATACAACACTGGCTAGCCAAAAACAAACTTCTAGGATTCCTTTTATCACTTGATGCAGAGAAGGTGTTCGATAGGCTGGCCTGGAACTACCTAGAGGCAACCCTTCTAATGCTGGGCCTTGGCCCCAGGCTAATCACGCTCATCATGTCCCTGTACACGGACCCATCAGCTAGGGTAAAGGTCAACAGCCTCCTGTCGAACGCCTTTTCAATCAGGAATGGAACCCGTCAAGGTTGTCCCCTCTCTCCCATTCTCTTCATATTGACACTTGAACCCCTCCTCACACAACTCAGGGCCAACGATTCCATAAAAGGAATAAGCATTGCCAAGAAACAATACAAACTAGCAGCATTCGCGGACGATATCCTCCTGTTTCTAACAGACCCCATGATCTCCATCCCAAACCTCCTAAAAGATTTCAGCACATTCCGGTACATTGCCCACCTTAAAATAAATTTCTCAAAATCAGAAGCCCTAAACATATCCCTCCCCCCGAATCAATTGAAAGCATGTGAAAACAGTTTTCCCTTCAAATGGCAAACCTCTACCATAAAATACCTAGGCATATACCTAACAAATCAAACATCCAATCTCTTCAAAAAAAATTACCCCCCTATACTCCACAACATTAAGGAAGATCTTAAAAGATGGAGCAAACCACACTTTTCATGGTTTAGGAGAGCGGCCATCATTAAAATGAATATACTCCCTCGCATACTATACTTATTCCAAACAGTCCCAATCGCAATTCCCCCCTCATTCTTCCAAAACCTTAAAGAAATATGCTCCCAATTCCTATGGCACGCTAAGAAGCCGAGAATCAGCCACCGGCAACTCACCATCCCCAAACCCAAGGGGGGCCTGGGGGTGCCAGACCTTAGACTCTACTACTGGGCCTGTCAATTACAGCGCATCGTCGACTGGAATGTACACGACACAATTAAAGATTGGATTACATTAGAAAAAGCAGTCTCAGATACCCCTATCCACATCACGCCGTGGATCCACACGAAACACATCACAGCCACCCTTACAACACACCCGCTCATAGACCCTACGATAGACAGCTTCAAAAAATGCACTAAATCCAGGGGTATATCAAATATCCCAGGCCCCTTGACCCCTATTCTCAACAACCTGGAATTTCCCCCAGGCATGGACAAAGAGTTCCTCCAAACCTCCACTACTACACCCGACCTACGTATCCTCCACTTAACCTCCAACGGAACTATTCTACCCTTGGACACATTAAAACAAAAATGGCCTGAAACATCATTAAACTTCTGGAGGTATTTCCAAATAAGACACTTCATAAATAACACTCAAAAATCCTGCGATCTCTCTAAACCACTGTTACCATTTGACAACATCTGTGCTACCAAAAAACCTCTGCAACACACCATATCCACCATATACTCGCTACTATGGGCCAACACTCCCAACAACACAAGCAAGTTCTGTGCGGCATGGAATAGAGACCTAGGCCTAAACATTACAGAAGAACAATGGGCACAAATCTTTGAGAATACCCACAAAGGATCAATAAATGTTACTATACAAGAAAACTACTTCAAACTACTTACACGCTGGTACCGAACACCAAATATCCTTAATAAATACAACCCTGACACAAATGATCGCTGCTGGCGATGTAAGCAAGAATCAGGCACCATCTTACACATATGGTGGAACTGTAAAGAAATTGTTCCCTTCTGGGAGAAAATATGTGAACAGATCAATAAGATAACCGCACGAAATTTAACTCTGAAACCTGAACAATTTTTACTCCATCTTCAATCTGCCCGAAACATCAAATATCACAAATCACTCACCATGAATATGATAAATGCAGCCAAACTTTGCATCCCCAGATATTGGGGAATGCCTAAAACTCCATCAATCACGGACTGGTACAAACAAATCCAGAAAATAGCCGAAATGGAAAAACTGATTGCTATGGCCAATGACACACCTACCAAATACACAAAAATCTGGGCCGACTGGATTTTTTTCAAATCCTCAGATGAATACAACAACATAACACACACTTAACTTGTGCTTTAGTCAAACCAGAACCAAATCTCCCATCACAAGCCATGAAATGCAGAGAGAGAGCCCCCATATTCTTCCTTCCCGCCCCCTTTTCTCCCAACCCCCTGCTTACTCCCCCATGCTCTCATCCTTCCTGATACACCACCCGAAAGCGCCAGTCGCATGAGGGGGTCAGGAAAGATAAAAGAGCGGAATCAAGTCCCAATTGCAGCCACGAGATACAGAACACATCAAAGGTACACACTATATCCATAACTGCGTTGCACCCCCTATTTGTATCAATAACTTAGCCTCAGTGGAACCTATGACCTAAGAGAATCACGAATGATACACCCACTCCTATACATACACCATTAGCTCCCTCACTGTCTACCTCCTCCACATTTAATGTGCTCCACAGATCTCCACTTACCAATCTGGAGATATGTGTAATGACGATGCATACATAAACGGAATGGGAGCACTGATAACTATATGCAAAAAAGACATGAATACACTTGATGTTGATATATTGTGCATTTAAATTGTCGCATCTGTGCTCTATGTTACATCACAGGACATATGTGAACCCCTTGGATGTATTACCACACTGTATCTTGTTTATCCTTCAATAACATTTTTTGGAAAAAAAATAAATAAAAAACGGTCACAAACAGGACGGCAATTCCCCTGAAGGGAAGCCAGGCTAACTCCTTGCAAACTAGGCATTGAAACTGAAGAGCTATGCTATGAGGGGGTTTATGTGGGAAGAGAGGACTGCCCCCATGGGAGGGGCTAGCTGTTTCTTTTCCCTGCCTAGTTAACTCCTAGTGAGACCAGCATAAACCTCACACGTAATGGAGAGCTGCGTCTGTCAGTGAACGATAGGAGAAAGGTGATTTTACTCCTCACTCCCTATCACAGTTTCAGAGGCCATGGAATGCCCAGATAGCACAAACCCCCTCAAATGACCCCATTTTGGAAAGTAGATACTCCAAGCTATTTGTTGAGAGGCACTTTGAGTATTTTGCAGAACCCACTTTTTATCACAAAGTTTTGAAATTTGAAGACATTAAAAAAAATTCAGTTTATTTCCAAAACAAATGAGAGCTGCAAAATACTCACCATGCCTCTTAGCAAATACCTTGGGGTGTCTACTTTCCAAAATGGGGTCATTTGGGGGGGGGGGGGGGTTGTGCTACCTTGATATTTCAGGGCCTCCAAAACCGTGATAGCTAGTGAGGAGTAAAATCACCATTTTATGCCCTTAGAAAGCCTAAAGGCTGTGATTGGTTTTCGCTCCTAGGCTCCCAAAACGTCTCACACATGGGGTATTCCCATACTCAGGACAAGCAGCAGAATGTATTTTGGGGGGTAATTCCACATATATGCATTTGCCATTTCCCCGGAACATGTGGCAAAATAGAAAATATTCCATGGACTCAACATGCCTCTCAGCAGATAAATTGGGGTGTCTACTATCCAAAATGGGGTCATTTTTTTTTGCTATCTGGGCCTTTCATGGCCTCCGAAACCTGGGTAGGTAGTGAGGAGTGAGGGAATAAATTTTCACCCTTAGAAATCCTGAAGGCGGTGATTGGTTTTCGGGGTCCTGTACGCGGATAGGCTCCCAAATAGTCTCACACATGGGGTGTCCCCGTAATCAGGAGAAGCTGCAGAATGTATTTTGGGGTGGGTTTTTTTTGTCATTTTTCAATCACTTATGACAAAAAAAAAATATTCCATGGACTCAACATGCCTCGCAGAAAATAGCTTGGGTGTATACTTTCCAAAATGATGTCATTTACGGGGGGGGGGGGGGGTTGTTGAACTGTCCTGGCATTTTATGCCCAACATCACCCACTCTTCTAACCACTCGAACCAGCAAGTCTTTTCTGAATACTTTTTTTTTGCTAGAAAATTGCTTTGAACCCCCAAACATGATATATTTTTTTTTAAAGCAGAGGCCCTACAGGTTAAAATAGTGGGTGTTACAATTTTTTTTTCACAAAGTATTTGGGCAGCGATTTTTCAAACGCAATTTTTAGGGAAAAAAACACTTTTTTGAATTTTAATGCACAAAAACACACTATTTTGCCCAAATGTTTGGTGAAATATAAAAGATGATCTCATGCCAAGTGCATAGACACCAAACATGACATAAAGGATAGAAAAGAAGGAATGGCGCTGTCTTAAAAATTATCAAATATGTGCTAATAAGTGCATAAGTGGCAGCAAAAACTTGAAAAATGCAAACAGCCCTTAGAAAATCTAAAACATCATAAAAAACGCCACTAAAAATTAGTCCTTATATAACCTCTAATCCATCACAGTGGGTATAAAACATTAAAATTCCTTGACATATCTTTGCAGAGGATGTGATGTTAATTTGTATCAATATATAAGAGTCAGCGTATAAATATATAAATAATGGCAACTATAGTAAAAAATCCAAAAGGTGACTTCAGTGCTTCATCTGTAAGAGCGTAGGTAAGTGATTCACACGTGCTCCCCCTTCAGGTCCCTACTCACCGCAACTAAGCACCCCTGCAGGGGTAGCCCACATGTAACCAGTAGGTCCCGACTCCTGTGCTTCGATCCCGGTCCTGAATGGTAATCCAACGAACCAACCACAGGGTGCTCTCGGGTAAATATTATAAGAGAAGGAACGAATGGAGATTCCGAAATAGTGTGATACTGTATAGCAGTCTTTATTTCAGCAATCGTTTAAAAACACAATAAAAATAATGTCCTTGCTGATGGTACAAACAGTGTGCAGTCTCCACTGCTATTGAGGAAGGTTAAACCTCCTTCCTTCTGACACGATTTGCGCTTCAGCAGCTCCAACCAGCCAGCTAGGACGTGACGTGCGGCGTTTCCTAGGCCCCGGCTTGCGCGTATCGTCATAAGACGTCGTCTGAAGCGTCCATTCCTTCCTTCTCTTATAATATCTACCCAAGAGCACCCTGTGGTTGGTTCATTGGATTACCATTCAGGACCGGGATCAGAGCACAGGAGCCGGGACTTACTGGTTACATGCGGGCTACCCCTGCAGGGGTGCTTAGTTGCGGTGAGTAGGGACCTGAAGGGGGAGCACGTGTGAATCACTTGCCTACGCTCTTACAGATGAAGCACTGAAGTCACCTTTTGGATGTTTTACTATAGCTGCCATTATTTAAATATTTATATGCTGACTCTTATATATTGATACAAACTAACATCACATCCTCTGCAAAGATATGTCAAGGAATTTTAACGTTTTATACCCACTGTGATGGATTAGAGGTTATATAAGGACTAATTTTTAGTGGCGTTTTTTATGATGTTTTAGATTTTCTAAGGGTTGTTTGCATTTTTCACGTTTTGCTGGCACTTATGCACTTATTAGCACATATTTGATCATTTTTAAGACAGCGCCATTCCTTCTTTTCTATCCTTTATTTATTCCCCTTGGGTGGGGAATCGTTGGAAGGCTGCAGTCTTACATACATATCTTTTTATTTATTTGTTTATTTATTTATATATAATATATCTCTCTTCCACTTCTTATCCTCAGCGCGGAAATATACTTATATATATACCAAACATGACATGCTTTAAAAATGACGCACACCCACGAAGCAGCGACAAACTATATACATTTTTAAAAGCCTTTACAGGTTACCACTTTAGATCTGCAGAGGGGGTCTGCTGCTAGAATTACTCCCCTCAATCTGACGTTCGCGGAGATACCTCACATGCATGATGAAATTGCTGTTTACATACAATACGAGACTGACGCTTGCGTTCACCTTTGCGTGTGTGCACCGGGGGGCATGAGTGCATTTTTATTTTTTTTTAATTATTCATTTTGCTTTTTATTTTATTTTTACACTGTCCCCTTCATCTTTTTTTATCATTTTTATTTTTATCACAGGTTTTAAATATCCCCTATGATAAAAATAGGTATTGTCGCATATTTTTTTTTTTTTTTTAATTTGGGGTCTACTAGACTCTAGATCTTTCCCCAGCCCTTAAAGCATCTGACCACACCAATATCGGTGTGATAAGATGCTTTCCCAATTTCCCAATGGCGCTGTTTATATCTGGCAAAACCAAAGTCACAAAATGCTCGTAGTCACTGGTTTCTTAGGCCATAGAGATGATTGGAGCCATTCTAGTCTTCAATCAGCTCTATGGTCAGCTGGCGGAACCACTGGCTGCATTCTCGCGTTCCCCGGTGGGACAGGAGAGCCTGAGAAGACCAGCAACATACTAGTATGTCGCTGGTCCTTGTTGGGCATATATTGTAATGTTCTTTTTTTTCATGCAGCCTGGGGGTTAAATAAAAAAAAAGAATCAATCGGTGGGTATGCCCACCATAAGAAAGCCTCCCTTCATCCTCCCACTTCTAATGGTGGGCAAAGCGCCTTTTTAAAAATATGCAGTGGCAATCCGCCCCAATTTCACCCCTGCCCCTATGCTTCGGTATATATGCTCTTTTTTTAACTGTGGTGGTGAAATCACCACCTTCAGTGCTGGAGTCGCTGTTTTATTAATGGTGGGAGCAAACGCTTTTGCTGTCACCATTAATAAATCAGTGCTGCAGCTGAATGGCAAACCTGAAAAGGAATAAACAATTAATAAATCGCAGTAACATAAAACAATTACATACCTGCTAAGAAGAAAAAATTATAAAACACATTAACAATAGAACATAACAGGTAAGCAGTAACATAAAAAAGTCATACCTGCAAAGAAAACATGATAAAAACAGTAACAAAACATTACAGGTATGCATAATAAATATTAACAATAGAGAGAGATTAGAGAGAAAACAAGAGAGAGAGGTACAAAGAAATGTACCACTGTTTTTGGCTTTTTTTATTTTTTTTATTTTTTTTTTTTTTTATTTTTTTTTTTTTCCATAAAGTTTATTAAGACTTCAGTGGAAAGGTTACAACATCATGAAATGGTATACTTCATCCAGCATGAATTAGACAGACAATTTGATAGATTACAGAGTTGTGGGTTGATACAGTGAAACTTCTTTAGAGAGTTCATTAGAAATTAGTGGTTCACGCGTTGTTAGTCTGGGTGTTGTGGGGTGAAGGTGTCAGCGGTCACTGTTGCTGTATGTCCGTAATGGAGTTGCTGTTGTGTTCGTTGTCTGATCTTGTTGTTGGGGGAGGTTATTTTACGAGAGGGTGAAGTATTGTTGTGGGGATGGATGAAATTGGCTTGTCCAGGTATGTGCAAACCTGGAGGGGGGGGGAG
>BLSH010162952.1:60187-77103 GCA_018402905.1 Glandirana rugosa
TTCCCGGTACCCTCAGTCCTTCTATGCTCCTACCTCGGTTCTGGGTATGTCTCACAGGCGTGGAAAACAATTCCCTCCTGGTCTCCCTCCCGCACATCCCTCCATACTTCTAGTCTCAAGACCTCCCACCTGGTAAAGATTCTATTACCACCAGCATCTATTGGTGTTCGCATGTCCTGTTCGCTTTTTCCCCAAGTCTCATCTCAACTCACTTGGGCCTGACATTTCAAGCCCATGCATGGCTTGAAACCCCACAGGCCCTGGGCCTGGGCTTGGGCCTGAAAAGTTTTTTTCAGGCCCAAGACCAGGCCCCAAGACCATTAAAATTAATTTAAGAATTTTTAATACATTTTTTTCAGATCCTATTTTTTAAAAAATATTTAAAGTTATTTCCCTGTCCCCATTTCTTTGTAGGGCACTTGTCCCACCCTTATCCCCATTTTCCTTCCTTTTGCAGACCTCTAGGACCTTCCTAGACTTTTTTTACATAATTTTTAAGAATTTAATTAAAATTACCAGAACCCCGGACCAGAACCCGGACTTTTTTTGAAAAGTCCGGGTTCGGGTCCGGGTCCCGGACACCCCAAAGTTCGGTACGTACCCGAACTTTACAGTCCGGGTTCACTCAACTCTACTCTGAACCCCTTTTTCGCTTGTCCTGTACGCTTGTGGTTATCTACGACCACCATTATCTTAGAAATGGTCCACCCTCCAGAACTCTGATCTTCATACCTCCCTACACGCCCTCCCTCTGGTCCTCCCTTAACAAAAGGTGCGGACACTCTGTATGGGTCTTGGCTCCATCCTCGTATCTTCCTGACTCCCATGGCCCTTAATATCATCTCCATAAATGCGAATGGCCTGAACCATCCGGCCAAGAGATCATCACTGTGGAAAGAGGCCAATAAACTGCATGCGGACGTGCTGTGCGTCCAAGAGACTCACTTTATGTCCTCAGACCCTCCAAGGTGCCGGCACCCTAACTTTTCTCACATGTACCAAGCCTCAGCACAGAAAAAATGTGCGGGAGTTCTCATTGCAATCAGGAACACTGTCCCCTTTGTCTTGAAAGAGGTTATCTCAGACCAAGAAGGCAGATATCTGATCCTCATCGGATCCCTCAACAACAGAACTCTTACAATTGTTAATACTTATCTACCCAACCAACACCAACTGAGATTTCTGAGAAGATTGTTTTAAAAAATTAACAAAGTGAGGGTGGGAGGCTTGGTCATCTGTGGAGACTACAACATCACCAACGACTTTGAGATAGACTCCACAGCAGTGACGAAGCGTCCCCCTCCTACATTACAAAAGTTATTGCATGCTGAGGGGTGGTATGATGTTTGGAGGTGTCAACACCCGAGTCTGAGAGACTACACGTTTCACTCCTCCAGGCACAATACGTACTCACGCATTGACATGATAATTGTTGACAGAAATGTATTGGCTGAGGTGTCTTCCTCCACCATCCACGATATACTGTGGTCTGACCACGCCCCTGTATCAATATCGATGGCGGAGGATCGCACCTCAGGACGTCCCATGATATGGCGTGCTAATTCTCGTTTATTTCACTCACCTAACCATGTAGACAGGATCACTAAACAGCTCCTTGAATTCTTTGCCACTAACGAAGGCTCAGTGACAAGCCCTTTCACGTTGTGGTGCGCTCACAAAGCCTTTGTTAGGGGCATCCTGTTGCAAATGAGTGCTAGGGAAAAAAAACTCAGGGAACGTAAACTGGATGACTTACTAGCGAATATCAAACAAACAGAACTTCAGAACAAAGCCCACCCAACAGTAGACCTAGCCACCCGGCTCACAAATTTACGCACCAACCTTAGGAACATACTCCTAGAAAGATATAGCAAATACGTAGACAAACTCAAGCTATCCCATTATTCATCCAACAATCGCGCAGGTAAACTGCTAGCAGCTAGACTGAAGGAGCGGAATGCCCGCTCCAGAATTCCCTTTTTGCACAATCAGCCACACCACGCCAAAATAATGCACCCAGACGCCATTGCAGACGCATTTGCGGACTACTACTCTTCACTATACAACCTTAGCGAGGACCCTACACTTGAACAACCCTCTAATAGCCAGATTCAGGACTTCCTTCACTCAATCAAGCTCCCAACTGTTTCAGAGGCACAGTTGTCTCACCTAAATGCACCCATCACGCCCTCTGAAATCCTGAGCGCGATCTCGTCCCTGCCGCAAAATAAATAACCTGGCCCTGATGGCCTTCCCAACGAATATTATAGCACTTTCCGCGCAGTCCTAACCCCCAACTTAGTGAGCATGTTCTCTCAAGCCATAACTTCAGAATCATTTCCTTCAGAAATGCTCAAGGCATACATTGTTACCATCCCGAAACCTGGCAAAGACCCTAGTTCACCATCCAATTATAGACCGATTTCCCTACTCAACTCGGACGTTAAACTATACGCCAAAGTCTAGGCACATAGACTTGTGTTGGTCTTGCCTGAGCTAATCAATCCCGACCAGTCGGGCTTTATGGCCGGAAGACAACCCTCAGATGCCACTAAGAGGGTCCTGGGGGTGATCCAGCATGTACGATCCTGTCGGACTCCTTCTCTGCTCCTCTCGTTGGATGCGGAGAAGGCGTTCGACAGGGTCCACTGGGGCTACATGAGGCGGGTGCTGGCGAGTTTCGGCTTCCAGGGACCTATAGTTTCAGCAATACTGGCGCTATACTCATCCCCTTGTGCTCAAGTGTTCACTTCTAACGCCCTATCAAAACAATTCAAAATCACTAATGGGACTAGACAGGGGTGCCCCCTTTCCCCACACATCTTTAATCTCCTTATCGAGCCTCTAGCAGAAAAGATCAGATCCCACCCCCATATCTCTGGAATCACGTTGGAGGACAAAACCTCCCACCACATCAATCTGTTTGCAGATGACATCATTCTTTTTATGTCTGCACCTGAAAACTCCATGGCGCATGTTCACAGCACCCTTAAACAATTTAGCCAAATATCCTACTATAAAGTTAACTTCTCTAAATCTCTGATTTTAAGCATAGGAATTCCACCTCTAACCCAGAACAAACTAAAGTCTTTATTCCCCTATGCGTGGGCCAGCAATAGTATTCCTTACCTGGGTATTAAAATCACAGATGATCCTACCAAACTAGCAGACGTCAACTACCTCCCTCTAATTGATAAGATTACTAATGACATGAAAAAATACGCCAAAACAGAGCTTTCCTGGATGCGGAGACTGGCTTCCTACAAGATGCTGGTGCTTCCTCAGATCCTATACCTATTTCGTACCCTACCCATACCGCTCAAACCCTCACACCTCAGGGCCTTAGAGACCATCTTAAGACAGTACATTTGGCAATCTAAACGCCCCAGATGTGCCAAAGAAATACTAATCAAACATAGAACTGCAGGAGGCATGGGCTACACAGAATTACAGGATTATTACCACGCATCAATACTTACACAGCTCCGCACATGGTTTGACACAGAGGCAACAGCTCGCTGGAAAGCTGTGGAACAAAACATGGTTCCCTCTGGGAACCTGAGGGCCTTCCTCCTAGCTGACACGTGGAGACCCCACTCGTTACACCGACTCCCCCCAACCATCCAGGCCACTGTCTTAGCCTGGAGGAGACTTCTCAAAATGCAACCACCTCCAAACCAGTTAGTTGATATTCCTATTCCTCTGGACATCCTCCCAGAGCTGATACCCAATCTGAGCATCGCAAGATGGATCTCCAGGGGAATTACACTAATCTCTCAATTATGTAATGGGTCAAAACTAAAGCCCTTTTGTGAACTGTCCAGGGAGTTTGAACTCCCTCAGTCAGACTACTTTATGCATAATCAAGTTTCCCATCTCCTCCGCTCCTTGACAACTTGTAAAATCCAATTGCACAAGGCAGCATGGGAATTCTTTACAGATACTGAACAAAGGAGTAAAGGAATTTCTCTTTTTTACAACCTCCCCCATCAAAAACTGCTATTTTCTAAATCCTCCCACCACCTTAAATGGGAATCTGAACTTAATCGAACCTTCACACCCCAACAATGGCGTAAAGCAGCTCTAATAACCTACAGTTCTTCCAAATGCATAAACCACTGGGAATCCTACCAGAAATTAACCCTGAGGTGGTACCTCACCCCTCTTAGAATATCCAAATTCTCAAATACTTGTTCTCCACTTTGTTGGAGAGGTTGCGGAGAGATCGGAAACATTATGCATATCTTCTGGTGTTGCAAGAGCCTCACCAGTTTCTGGAGAGGTGTATTCAGAAAAATTTCCTCAATTACCGGGTGTCTCACACGACCAGACCCGGCCTTGGCCCTCTTTGGATTGGGAGTGGAGAACTTCCCCCCAGACTTCCGAGCAGTTATCACACATATCTTTCTTGCTGCAAAATCCTTAATTACTAGAAACTGGAAATCAGACAAAGTCCTAAATCCCTCAGAGATCCTACCTTTGGTTCATACTCATTATACATACAAATCCCTTCTAATCAATAATCTGAAAAAACGTAAACTTTTCATCAAAAGCTGGGAAGTCTGGAAGGAACAGCTCAATGTAACCTGAAACATTACCAACCAAATTGATATGGTCTAATAAATGAAAATAATTTTCTCGAGTGGACCCTTGCCTTATCTATACAGCGTACGTGTTCCTATTATCTTCCTATTACTTTCCCCCCTTTTTTTTTTATTCCCCCTTTTCCAACTCTACCCTTTCGGCAGTTGTATTACTCTGTTTATAAAATGGAACTGTAAAAGTTACCTATGTTCAAATCTTGTATGTTTTACCACATTCCCTTGACTGCGCGAAGCCACCATCCAAGTACATAATACCAACGCTTTTAGAGTCAAGCACTTTTTAAAGATTTTCTTTTTCCAACAAATTGTATGTTATTTTGCATAATCGTAACTTGCATGTTCCTTCGTAACCCCCAGCTCATTCTCATTTATACTCTACTGCTTACTTATGTACTGTTGAAAAATTCAATAAAAAACTAATGTTTAAAAAAAAAAAAAAAAAATAGCAGAAAGGAAGAGGTATTTTAATAAACTGGCCTTTTACAAGGAGGGGAAGCAGACTGGATGCTTGCTAGCTAAAATTGTACAATCCCAACAAACATCACCGTCCATTGGTGCTCTGCATACAAGGCAGGGCACAGTAGTGAATTCCCCGGACCAGATCATGGTGGAACTGGTGAAGTTCTACTTTAACTTGTACCAATCTCAGCAACAATACTCTACTGAATCCCTACACAACTTTTTAAATGGGATAGAATTACCCTGCTTATCGGCGGCTCACAGAAGCTTCCTAGATGCTCTGATAACCCTAAAAGAGCTTCAAGTGGCTGCCAGTCTGTTCCCAAACTCTAAGGTACAGAGGAATGATGGCCTACTGATGGAGGTGTATAAACAATATGGGGAAGTTATTCTTCTTCACCTACTCAAGGTGTTCAAAGAAGCCAATAAACACCACTCTCTCCCTGGTTCTATGGCCCAAGCTAATATTATATTATTACTAAAATCAGTTAAAAACCCGTTGGACCCAGATTCCTATAGGCCCATTTCTCTCTTACAGTCTGACATCAAATTGTTAGCCAAAGTTTTATCACTAAGGTTAAACAAGGTCATAACAACTATTATTCATTCGGATTAGGTGGGCTTTATCCCCCAAAAATCCATGACAATTAATATACAAAGATTGTTTCTTAACCTTCAATCCAATGCAGATAACTCCGGAGTCAGGGCCTTGCTATCTCTAGACGCACATAAGGCATTTGAAAGGATAGAGTGGGGATACCTGTGGGTGTTCATGGAGAAATTTGGTTTTGGGCGGGTTTTCCTGTCATGAGTAAAATTGTTATACAGTTCCCCCCAAGCTGCCATTAGAGTGGCTGGAAGACTCTCACCTAGCTTCCCCATACATAGGGGTACCCGTCAGGGGTGCCTGCTATCCCCTCTTTTATTTGCCATAGCTATTGAGCCATTGGTGGCTATGATATGCTCTAACGCTTTAATAAGTGGCTTTCAATATTACAGGATAAGATCATGCTGTACGCAGATGATACTATGCTCCCATTGGGGGACACAAATACTGTATATCTCTGTGAAAGGCTATGGAGGATATAACAAAATTTGGGAAGTTTTCTGGTCTCCTTATCAATTGGTCCTTATCCTCTAATATGCATCTAGATACTGACTCGGATTCCACAACCCCAGCCCTCCATAATATCTCAGTTTCGACTTCCGGTTCTGGCACTGCATGTAGTGGACGGGGAAGCCAGAGCTCCGCATAGCCCACAGGCAACAACCAGCATAAAAAGCCCCAGGACAGCTTCCACAGCGCCGGATGACCTTCTCCCCTTTCTCTGCTTACCTCACATGGCCGCACTCCAGCTCAGGCTCCTGCTCGAAGCGATCATCACCTTCTCACTCACCTGCAGAAGCAAACATGGCTGCCGCAGCACGTCCCTCATCTCCTCTGAGTGCAGAGCGCCAATACCTCCAGCCCAGCAACATAGTCGGCAGAGAGGCAGGTGAGCACACTGAGGCTAGGGGGATGGAGGTCACTGAGCAGCAGGGCTCCTATGAAAAGATTGCCCAGGCCTCCACAGCTCTCCTGTCTCCCACCATTACAGCTGCAGTTGACAGGGCAGTAGCTGCAGGGATCACGCAGCTCAGGCGCAAACTAGGGGAACACAAACAGATGCTGAATGAGGCCGAACAACGGATCTCCTCACTTGAGGACGATCAATACCAGATGCATGCTGCCATGGAGAAATACTCTCAGGCCCAGCGACATTTCCACAACAAAATGGAAGAATTACAGAACCGGTTTAGGAGGAACAACTTAAGAGTAATTGGTCTCCCAGAGTCATACAAGCCAAGTACACTGATGGGCATATGCTCTAACACTGTTCCAGAAGTCCTGGGCGCCCGCTACAAATGCATAGCAGAAAGAGCCCACTGTGTCGGGACACCAACTAGTGACCGCAAACAACCTCGGCCAGTAATAGTAAAATATCTCAACTACACTGACCGACAAGATTTCTTCCAAAGCTTCAGGAAATCCAGATCTGCCATAATCAATGGTTATAAACTGCTTATTTTTGCAGACTACTCAGCGGAGGTATCCCGAAAACGAAAGGAGTTCCAAAAAGCCTGCTCAGAGTTCTTTAAGAGAGGCATCCGATTCACCCTGGCCTACCCAGCGATTCTCGACTACAAACCCTGGACGGCAAACAATACACCTTCCACACACCAGGAAAGGCGGGGTATAATCCATTCCTTCTGCTAACCACAAGACACCTCACGCTGCCTTGGAGCAGGTGCTCATTCTAGTCTGCTAAGTATCGTATACTATTGTCAGGAGACCACCGCTGCCTCTGGAACTCGGGCCAGGAGACCTTTGCGTGGGCGCACGTAGCGTTTGCGCGTGTGTGCACGTGCGTGCGCGTATGTATCGGCATGGGCTTCTAAACAGCCATTTAAGCTGACAGCACCCTGCAATCGGTGCTGTCCGTTCTACAGCATTTGTGCATGTTCCTGAGCAACCTGTAATCTGATTATCTGTTCCTGTGAGCTTGTCCTGACCTTGTTTGATCTCTGCCTGCACCGACCCCTAGCTTGCCTATAACTACTCTTCTGCCTGATCCTTGTGTACCTTTACTGTCCGCCTGTTGACGACCCTGCCTGTACCTGACCATCCGCTTGCCTGCTCCTTCTGTACTGCACCCCCAGGCTGTTATCAACCCGGCCTGTACCACTACGCTTCAGTTTGCATGAGTGCTTCAGCGGACCTTCTACTACCACCGGTGACCCAGTCCGACCCTCGTGCCATCCTGCACTCCCGAGCCACCTGTCTACTCTACCAGGGGCTCCTGAATCAGGATAGTAAGAGAGGTTGCGTGCTGCATAAGTCAGACTCTACCATCAGGTACGTGACTACTATACATATTAAAATGCAATTTAATAAGGTTTCTCTTTGGGCAGCTGTTATGCCTGCCCCTGGTTCATTCTCTTTGCTAGCTTTAAGTTGCACAACAAACTCCACCACTAGTTCCTCCTGCCAAAGGGACGGTCTGCCCCTTGCTGCGCAAGACACCCACCCCAATCTGATCTACGATCAGTGGGGGGCTGTTGCTCATGACCATGTTATTCTGTCATGCTTGAGGACTGGGGGATTTACTGGCAGTGGAGTGACATGCGGAAAAAAGTGAAGTCACTTGCTTGTATGTTCAGTTTTGTTTTATCCACCCCTAGCCCCCTGTTCCTTCCCCTCCCTCTCAAATATTCACAATGGGGTCATTGAGGCAACCACACCATGGAAAATTAAGCTCTGCACCACAGATATCCCAGTTCCTATCACGCATTTGGGTTCCCTCTAAAGTAAAAAACCTTTCTGACACACCTACCCCCCACAGTTTATGAGAGTAACTTCATGGAATGTCTAGGGGCTAAGGTCCCCGCAAAAACGAATGAAGATACTGAGGCACCTAAAGAGATTAAAAATGGATATAGCTCTGCTTCAGGAGATTCATCTCTCCACAGATGACTTCTCCCGAATGCAGATGCTCTGGGTGGGCAGGGTTTTTGGCTCGGCTGCTGAGGGATGCAAAGCATGGGTTCTCATACTCCTCCATAAAAATCTTGTTTATGAACTTATCTCTGAAAACAAAGATGAAGAAGGCAGATTGATCTCTATTCACATGAAATTCCCCACAAAAGACATGCTAATCACCAATATCTATGCCCCTAACTCACCCGACAAACACAACTTTTGCAACCTAGCTTCACGACTCCTAAACATCCCACAAACCCCACATTTAATGGGAAGAGATTTCAACATGGCTATATGCAACAAAGAGGACAGATCCCCCACTTACAGCAGGCCAACTAACCCCACATGTGAAAAATTCACTCATCTCTACCACATGGTCAAGGCCCTAAATCTAGTAGACCCATGGCGTTTATCACACCCCCTGGAGAGGGAATACACTTTCCACTCACAAGCCCATGGCTCTTTCGTAAGGCTTGACTATCTATTCTGCACCCCCTTGCTTCTTCCGCACATATGAGAATCTGTAATACAGGACCTAGTCATATCTGACCACGCCCCTATATCGGCAATACTAGACGACCTCCAAACCCCCTTGGGAACCCCTCAATGGAGATTCCCAGGTTATTTAAGCCACAATGCAGACTTCAAACGCATGTTGCAGGAAGCATGGTCCAAGTACTCAACGACCAACGCTCCACACACTACCAATCCTAACCTCTTTTGGGACGCAGGTAAAGCATTCCTTCGAGGTAGGATCATAGCTTTTGTTGCCACACACAAGAGAACATCCCAAAAGAGATACCAGGAAGCGAGCACCCAACTAAGGGCAGCCCAGACCAGTCTTAATGCCCAACACACCCCCTTGAACCTAGACACCTGGCGGGAATCCAAACGCCTTTTTGATGTCTGGGCCAGCAACCTGGAACACATGAAACTATCTCACTCCCAACTACAACACCACATACCATACCGACCCACACACATTACATCTCTAAAAAACTCAGAGGGTTCAATAGTCACGTCCCCAAGTGAGATCATCAAAACTCTAGAAAAATTCTACACTAATTTATATGCGAACTAACCCATAGATGTGGAGACGGCAACCAGGGGGCTTGACTATATCACCCTGCCCCAAATAGACCCAGACCGCTTACAAGCCTAAATGCCCCGATTAACCTAGAGGAGATATTGGACACAATTAATAAATTGTCAAACGGGAAGGCACCAGGTCCGGATGGCCTCTCCCTGGAGTTATTTAAAATCACCAAGGACATGATTGCTCCCACCCTACTGGGTGTACAGTATATAATGGTATATAGGAAGGGGGGCCCTACCTTCCAACAGGACACCAGGCTCACATAAAGCTGATAGCCAAAAAGGGCAAAGACCCCCAATGACCCAGCGGCCTACAGCCCAATTTCCCTGCTGAACGTCGACGCCAAGATCCTCTCCAAAATTGTAGCTTCTCGCCTGGTAAACATTATGCCTTCATTAATACACCCAGCACAAGCAGGCTTCACTAAAGGGAGGTCTGCCTCCTCTAATATCCGAAAGGTACTAGCGGCCTTAGAACATGCCAAGCAAAACACTCTAGAAGACCTAGCAATAATAACATTAGACACCGAAAAGGCCTTTGATAACATTAGTTTTCATTGGCTCTCCCTAGTCATGCATAAATTTGACCTCACAGGACATCTATATTACCTAGTCTACAGCATATACTCAGCACCATCAGCCAGAGTAATAGCAGCAGGTCTCCACTCGGAACCAATAGCTCTTCACAAAGGAACTAGACAGGGTTGCCCACTCTCTCCCCTACTGTTCAACTTGGCCATAGAACCCCTCTCTCACTATTTAAATGCTGTCGCCCCAATCTATGGGATCCCCTTTGGCCAAGAGGATCTCTGAGTCATCCTCTTTGCCGACGACATACTGATCTTCACTTCCTCACCCCACACAGACATACCGTGCATCCAATCCACTTTCAATGCCTTTTGTAAGTGCTCAGGCCTCAAAATCTATTTCAATAAAAGCGAAGTGCTGCCCCTGGGAACCCTTCAGTCTCAGCCCTGGTACTCCTCCTCTCCATTTCTCATCAATCAAAGTTCCATCACCTACCTAGGTATTAAAATTGGGAAAGAGCCCTCATCCCTTTACTCTCTTAACTACCCCCTATTGATCTCTAAAATTGTGAGCGAGTGCATCGCCTCACAAATAAAATCACCACTCTCTTGTTAGAATACTCGCCAGCCCAATTTCTATTACATTACTCCAAAATGCCCAAAACTACATACATGCATTCTCTGGCGATCCATTTGATAAAAGCAGCAAACATGTGCGTCCCCACCAAATGGCGCTCCACAGACCCTCCGACCATAAAAGATTGTATCAGGCAAATACATAAAACCTCAGAAATGGAGGAACTTATACACCCTCTAAATTTAGGAAGTTGTGGTCCGGCTGGCAGCACTTTATCACTACAGACGAGTATAAAACTCTTATGATCTAATCACCAATACACAGTATAGTTTAATCCAATAACTGCTGGCATCCCCTCTTCTTCCAACACCCATTAGGAAATATGACAAATACTCCCCTACCCACACTTAGATACATAATAACAGTATCACCCCCAAACCACCAACCACTCACATAAAATATATAGAGCAACACAGGCGGTTCCGATACACCCAACTAAGAAGCTCTTTATGAATGGAAAAGTTGAGGCAACTTTAAATGCCAACACTACTTTGGTAGTTTACAGACTGTTTGTGTTTTTGTTTTTCTCCTATTTCAGCTGCATAGATACGACCCAGGTATGACCACTACAAAACGTTTTAATACAGAGGCGGGGCGTGTGGCCCCCCCCGACACAGTTTGTTCCCAGAAGGGGTGTTGGAGGGGGAGGGGGGAACACGTCTTCGCTCTGCTCCCAACACATAATATGGTGTTACTGGAATACCTGCGTAGAGTACTATGCCATGTTTAATGCTCGTTTCTCAAACGGTGACTTTCGCTGTATTATATTATATAACAGAATGTGCCTAATGGTTCAAGTGCAACATATTTCTGTACCACAGCTATCTTTCTGTATTGATTGTAATATGCCCTTTGTTTCACCATAATCTGTGGAAAAACCAATAAAATTTCTCTTTAAAAAGAAATAAAATCGTGAGTGAATTTGGGACCTGGGCCAACCTCCCCCTCTCGCTTTTTGGGAGATGCTCATTATTCAAAATGGTATGCTTTGCACACCTTCTTTATCCACGCCAAACTCTACCTGTATTGCTTAAACACAAAGACATACAAAAGATTAATAAGGCATCTATAGCCTTCATTTGGAGCAATGGAAAACCTAGGATAGCTCTAACCAAACTATATCTCCTGAAGAGCAAGAGGGGAGCGAACTTCCCTAACATTAGAGCCTACAATCTCTCCTGCCTGCTAAGAGTGAGACTGTACTGGATTCTCCATGCCTCAAAGTACACTAATTATGATCTGGAATCTACCACTGTTCATCCTTATAATCTAGCAGTGTTACTCCATAGCTCACTAAAAGCAGTTCCCGACCATATCAAGCATAACCTGCTTTTTAGAGACACTATGGTTGCTTGGAGAGAGTCTAGAAAGAAATTAGGCCTTTCTCCCCATGTCTCCAAACACCTACCTATTCAGGGCAACCCAATGTTCCCCCTAGGGCTCCAATACGAGCCTTTCTCAAAATGGAAAGACAAGGGGCTGGTCAATGTCCCGCTTCCCTATACCAAACCCTTCCTCTCGATTGCTGAAGACTTCCACCTACCACACCAGCACTTCTTACAGGTCTCTCAAATAGCAACCTTCATCAGCAAAACCTGCCCACAAAAGGACAAACAATTCCTCAACACTTTTGTGGACAAGCTCATAAAGGAACAACGTTATTCAATCTCAGACTTCTATCACTCGTTAAACTCTATTTTTAAAAAATTTCTTCACCACAGCTCCATGAAGTCATGGCTGAAAGATCTACCCATGGTAGCTACCGTCAATAACATCCTTGAAGGATACGACTCTGTCAGGAAACTAATATCCAATGAAGCATGGAGGGAGTCGCAATTCAAAATAATGCACAGAGCATACTTTCCTTTCTCAACAAAACAGCCTCTGCTCAGGAAGTCAACATGCCCATGGTGCTAAACTATGAAACCAACACTACTCCACAGACTTTGGTTGTGCCCCCCATAGCAGATTTCTGGTCCCAAATCTTGTCCTTCATATTTGGGGTAACCAACTGTCAACTTGACAAGAACCCTATGACTCTAATATTTGGAGTCGTTCACCCCTGTTTAGGGGTCTCCATCCTCTGGACTCCGAAGCCACCGGCAATGGTCTCTTTTGGCTCTGCTGGTTGCTCGCAGAAATATCCTCCAACATTGGATTTCCCCCCATCCACCTACCCTATCAGAAACTAAACGTGACCTCAAAACTCTCCTCTGCCAACATAAACTGGATATCATGCTTCAGAATGACTGGGACAACAAAATATGAAACAAAAGATGGACCCCATTCATCGAAAATGCCTAACGCCTTCTGAACAAACATCCCTGTCTTCCCCCATTCCCTTTATACGGAGCAGATATCTGTCATACACCTCTCCCTCTACCGGACAATCTACTATGTCAACACCTCGCCATGATTCCAAACCCATCTCTCAGACTATGACTGACATGTATAACAAGAATATCGAGTTTAGCTTTATTGTTACTATTACTGCTTGTTTATTATGTAATGGTTGTTTGACCCACCACATTCTGACCCCAGGGGTGGACGTGGTGGGATGGTCTCTGGACGCCCCCTCCCCGGACAACCCCTCTATTCCTACTCCATTCTTGATTACTCCCCCTTCACCTCCCTCTCCCCATTCCCCGCTTTCTTCCCCCCAACATATTTGGTTAATGTACATTTTATATTGCTTATGTTACTTTTCCTCACTATGTAACCCCACAAAACTCAATAAAATATATTAAAAAAAATATATATATCTCAGTCTCATCCAAATTTAAATATCTAGGTATCTATGTTACTCCAAACCCACTAGACTGCATGTTTTTTAAAATTTGACCCCATTACTTAACCGTATGAGAGACAATATTGAAATGTGGACTAGACTAAATCTATCTGTGGTAGGACAAATCAATCTTATCAAGATGACTTTAATGCTACTGTTTCGGTATATACTTCATAATACTCCCATGGTTGTCCCCCTGAAGATGTTCCGAGTGATTAATTCCATTTTCCACTCACTCATATGGCATACCTAACCTCCCAGAATTAAACTGGAACAACTTCAAAGACCAAAAGAGAGGGGAGGGCTAGCGTTACCTAACCCATGGGTGTACTACTTGGCAGTGCAGCTGCAACATATTGCTAGAGCATTGCCACACAATTCTGAGTCATTGGAGGCCACTGATCATAAAATACAATACAATGTGACAGGGAGAAATAATGTTGCTATGGGACTGGAGGCTTTAAAGTTTAGTAACTCAAATAAACTTTTCCCCACATATACACTACTGCAAAAGGTTTGGAACAAGGCCAGGCAGATGCAGGAGGTAATGGGGTATACCAAATATAGCCCTATCTGGCACAATAAAAATTTTATTGAAAAGAAGGTTTAAACATACAAAGTATCACACAAAGTACAATTACTCTTTCCAGAGACAGGATCTGGATTTACAGTTAACTCATGTATAAGCACGAAATGGGCAAAAACAATGCTGTTTTGTTTGAGACTAATGTGGAGTGAGGCTCTCCACCTCAGGAACTTAAAGTATATTGCCTCCTGATGGTGGGTCGCTGTTTGCACCCTATACTCGACAACAGGAACTTCTGGTGCACAATCCGTCTGTTGACGTGTACAAGGTTTAGAAACTTGAGTGAAGTATGTTACACAATGCTGGAGCTTCCTTTTGTCACTCAGGGTCTATTCTTAAGTGAAATAGGTCCGGCTTCCACCCTCTTGGAGTGGGGGGGAGGGGGGGTGGTCAGGGATATAGCTAGCTCTTGGGGGGGGGGGTACGTATGTGGTCAGAACTGGTAGGAGAATCGAAGGAGGGGGTGATATTATCACCGGCAACCCTCCCTCGATTTAGGTCTCTCCCTCTTGGTCGGGTAGGCCCATTGGTGTTATTCCTTCTGGAGTCTATGTTGTCGGGGTGAGGTAGGTCTGATGGTCCTGGGAGTTTTTAAATGACACCCATGGCTCCCATGTTGTCGTGTATTGCGTGAGGTTGTCACGAGCGATATAGATCAGCTCTTCCATCTCTGCTACCCTGTTTACTCTGCAGAACCATTCCTTTAAACTGGGTACATTGGTGGATCTCCAGTGTACTGGAACGCACATCCGTGCCGCATTTATCAGGTGTATGGACAGTGATTTCCGATAATGCTTAATCGTTTTTTTAGTCAAATGGAGCAAAAATTGCCCTGGTGTAAATTCTATCGGGACTGGTGACAGGTGCAATATTATTTCATAAACCTTCCTCCAGAATGGCTGGAGGCCCGGGCAATCCCACCATACGCGAAGAAAGGTGCCTTTTTCTCGTCCACATCTCCAACAGTGATCAGGGACTGCCGGGGAGAATTTGTGTACGACATCAGGTGTTCTATACCAGCGGGACTTCAGCTTATATCCATTCTCCTGTACCGAGACATTCTGCGACCCCTTGTGTATGAGGAAGTTAATTTTGTCCCAACTTTCTTTTTTAATTTCTGAATTCAGGGCTGATTCCCAGTAGGTACGCTCTGCTTTCGTGACTATCAAGTGGTCGTCGAACATCGTGGCGTACAGGAGAGAGATCATATGGCTTTGGGGCAACTCGCTTGTGCAGATTGACTCAAAAGTTGTTAGTTCTCGTGTTAGGTTTCCTTTATTGGCCAGGGCCGTGATAAAGTGCCTGATCTGCATGTATGACCAAAACGGGATTTGGCTTGAGTTTGAGCACTCTGCGAGCTTTGATTGTGTCATGAAATGTCCGTCTCTGTGGACATGTTTGGCTAGAAAATCTCTGTGTGGCCATTCCCCCTTAAGAAACGTCGGTGAGAGCCCCGGGATAGAGTCTGGGTTGTTTCTAATAGGGGTGAGCGGGCCTATACAGGACGAGATAGAATACGCTGAACATGCCTTGTCGAAAGCGTGGAGCGTGGGACCAATGGTTGGATGCTCCCGGATCTTCTGGACAAAAGATCTCGTTAGCATCCAGGGGGTCTTGCTCAGGTTGGTGCCTGCTATCTGTTCTTCCAGCGGTACCCAGTGTTTACGTTTGGCGTGAACATTCCAATCTACGATACGGGTCAGATGTGATGCCCAGTAGTATCCCTGGATATTGGGAAGCCCAATTCCCCCTTGGATTTTGGTAGTACTAGTCTGTTCCATCCTATTCTCACCGGTTTGTTATGTCATAAGAATGTCCTACATATGGATTTGTACATGGTGAAGAATAGAGTTGAGCGAACCTCTGGAAGTTCGGGTTCTGCTGGTCCATCCGAACTTCGGGACAAAGTCCGGGTCCGGGTCCGGACGGAACCCGAACGATCGCACGGACAACGAACCCCATTGAAATCAATGGGGACCCGAACTTTTAGGCACAAAAATGGCTGTAACAAAGTCCTGGAAAGCCCTAGAGGGCTGCAAAAGGAAGTAAAATGGGGGTAAGGGTAGGGCAAGTGCCCTACAAAAAAATGGGGACAGGGAAATAACTTTAAATATTTTTAAAAAAATAAAAACATAAAAAAAGCAAAAATGGAGGTGAATGTGGATCATCTTTAAACTGTGTATGAAAAGTATTAATTAACGGTAGAAGCCATATAACTGTTCTAAAATCATCTTCAAACTAGGGCAAGTGCCCTACAAATAAATGGGGATAGGGAAAATAAATTAAAATCGGATCAGTTGGAGATCCGAGGATGAGGTGTAGGTGGGGGGAAGGGCAAAAAAATGAACTAAAATTAAATAAAAGGGATAGGGGTAAATAAACATCCCGTGAACGGGATCAAACTTCTACTAAAATCTTGTCAATATACCGAAGATGGCAATTAATTATGAAAAGTATGTGTCAAATTTCTACTAGGTGTAAGTGGAGGTAAAAACGAAAAAAATACAAAAATAAAAAAATTTTTATAAATTTCAATAAAGGGACAGGGGTAAAAAAACATCCCGTGAACGGGATGGGAATGGGGGTAAAATGAAGGAAAACGTCGGGAGATCCCGAAAGGTCCTGAAACAATGTCGGTAAAAACACGGATTTTCAAGCCCAGGGGTAACTAAAGTTACCCCAAGCAACAGGCACGCTAGC
>BLSH010162952.1:83320-95631 GCA_018402905.1 Glandirana rugosa
GTGACGGTTCTGTTGAAGGGTAAAGCAACCTTTTCACTACGTTAGGGTATAGAACCTTAGGTTGAAGGTCAAGTAGACAGTCTTGAGATGGTTTCCTTGAAGAACTTTCTTAACGTCTGGTAATTTGTTCTATGGGAGTCTACCCCATTGAGGGTCTATAGTACCAAACCCTCCCGTAGACAGGAATTTTACTACTATGAAGGAGCAGAGAATATATTTGAAGTTTGGTAGGGTTATGGAGAGGGCGGTCGGAAGAAGTGATCACAACTCGTTTGGACCTGACATTGCAAGCCCAGGCATGGCTTGAAAGCCCACAGGAACCGTGCCTGGAGTAAAATAGCAGAACCCCGGACCGAACCCGAACGATTTTTGAAATGTCCGGGTCCGGGTCCGTGCCAAGGACACCCGAAAGTTCGGTACGGACCCGAACGTTACAGTCCAGGTTTGCTCAACACTAGTGAAGAAGGCTGGCGGGAGAGGTATTGGGATGGTTTGAAGTTTATATAAGAGACGAGGAAGTATCATCATTTTAAGGACAGATGCCCTCCCAAACCATGATATCTGGGAGTTACCCCATCTGAGGGTATCTTGTTTAATGGTCTGCAATTCTTTCAAGAAGTTCCTTTGGTAGAGTTCTGACAGATGAACTGGAAGTTGGATTCCAAGATATGGGATTGCATCACTTTTCCAACGAAATGGGAAGTTGTCTTGGCAGTGTTTTGCCAGTGTTTTGGGTAGGGAAATATTTAGCGCAAAGGATTTAGTGTAGTTGCGTTTTAGATTCGATATCTTTATAAATTGTTCAAAAGTGTGCAAGAGGTTGGGAAGAGATGTTAAAGGGGCGGTGAGAAAAAGCAGGACGTCATCCGCAAAGGCCGCAATCTTATATTCCTGTTCCTGGACCCTCACGCCCTTTATGTCGGGGTTGGCTCTTATGCAGCGTAGCAGGGGTTCAAGCGTGAGGATGTATAGTAGGGGAGATAGTGGGCACCCCTGCCTCGTACCATTGCGGATGGGGAAGGCGTTTGACAGGTGGCCATTCACTTTCACTCTAGCACTGGGATTCGTGTAGAGTGGCATGATAAGTGTGAGCATGCGGGGTCCGAGCCCTAAAGACTTCAGGACCGCTTCCATATAGTCCCAGGCCACTCTATCAAACGCCTTCTCCGCGTCCACCGACAGAAGGAAGCCCTCTTGTTTGCGTGAGGAAAGCCAATAGTGAAGGTTTAGAGCTTTCACTGTATTGTCCCTGGCTTCTCGTCCAGGGACAAACCCTACTTAGTCCAGGTGAATCCAGGACGGAATGTGTTCTGATAGCCTCATCGCCAGGATTTTGGCGTCAGCATTTAGCAATGAAATAGGATGATAGCTAGTCACGTTTGTGGGGTCTTTCTCTTCTTTTGGGACAACCGCAATGTAGGCCTCTAGAAGGTGTGTCGAGTTGTTGGGTGCAGAGTTTAGGGAGTTGAATGCCTTAAGGAAGCGGGGAATCAGAACGTCTTGGAAAGTCTTGTAATAGGCCTTCGTGAAGCCATCTGGGCCCGGTTTTGTGCTTTTTATTGCGGCTTGGAGCTCCTCTGTCGTCAGGGGTGAGTCTAGGGCCTCTGCCTCGTCAACTGTCAGTGCTGTGGGGCTGAACTGTTGCAGAAAGGTCCTAATTCTGTCTGATTGGTTCAAAGTTTCTGATGTGTCTGATTTGTTGTGTTGTATATTATAGAGGTTCTCATAGAAGGATTGGAATTGTTGGGCTATCGCTTCATTGCTGGAATGTACTTTGGAGGTAGGGTGAGTAATGTGATGGATCGTGGTAGTCAGGTTGCATTGTTGGGTTGCCCTGGCTAAGAGTCTGCCTGGCTTATTACCCTGTTCATAGAATAGTCGGTTAGTAAAGGTCATTCGTCGCCTGGCTTTCCGGTACAGTTCGTCTGTCAGAAGGGCACGAGTGTCCGCCAGTTCCTGAGCCATTTGTGCCGCTAGGGAGCGTTTGTGTTTGCTTTCCAGTTCACGAACTTTGGATGTCAAGTCATTTACTAATGCTAAGTGTTCCCTTTTTTTTTGCGCTGCTATGGATAGAAGTACTCCCCTGATGACGCACTTGTGCGCTTCCCATTGGGACATTGGGGATACGTCTGGGGTGTCATTTCGTTGGAAAAATTCTGTTAGTTCTTGTTTTACGCGTTCCGAATTGCTAAGATCTGTGAGGAGTGAGGCATCCAGTCTCCAGAACTTTGTGTAAGAGCGGGTGGTTGGGAAGACTAGAGTGGCCATAATGGGGTTGTGGTCTGACAGGCATTGTGCCTCAATTGTGGCTTGTTGGAGGTATTGTAGGTCGGTCTGCTGTACGAAGAGATAATCTAATCTCGAGTATCGCTGGTGGGGTGTGGAGTAAAATGTGTAGTCGCGGTCCAGCGGGTGAAGTGTTCTCCAGGAGTCGTGTAGGGCGAGGGAGGCCAGCTGGTGTTTTATTTGTCTGAGGGCAGCATATGACAGAACAGAGGAGCCTGAGGACGTGTCTGTTAGCGGGTCTAGTGGTATGTTAAAGTCTCCTCCTAGGATTAAAAGGCCTGTTTTGAATAGCGTGAGCTTCTCCAAGATTCCCCTAAGGAAAGTCACTTGTTTCACATTGGGGCAGTATATATTAGCCAGTGTTATCGGTTTGTTGTTCCACTCGTCCTTCAAGAAGGCATATCTGCCATCTGGGTCAAGAAGCTGATCTGTGACTCTAAAGTTGAAGGATTTCAAGAGTAGGATCGATACTCCTTTCGTCCTAGAGTCTTGACAGGTTAAGTGGAACGCTCTGGGAAACCTATGGTTCTGTAACCGGGGGGTTCTATGTGCCTGGAAGTGTGTTTCCTGCAGGAACAGGACCTGAACCCTCAACCTGTGTGCTTCAGCTAAGATACTGCTTCTCTTCTCTGGGACATTTAGTCCTTTAATTTTCATAGATCGTGTTGGAGGGTCCATCCTAACTCAATGTTTCGGAGTTTGTTGGCTTGGGAGGCTGTTTTGAGGTGAGCTGGAGCTGTAGATTTTGCGGGCTCTAAGAGGGAGTAACCTGAGGTACTGTCGTTCTAGTTTTACTCTAAATGGAGGGAAATGCGGGGGACGGGGCCACAAGAGGGTGGAAGCCGGGGATGCAACGACCCTGCACAAGCTGTGCAGTAAATGAGAGTCCTGAATAGGGGAGTCTCTGACTGGGGTTAGGGCTCTAGCTCGAGCAAATGTCTGGAGAAAGAAGCAGTCCTGCTATCCCGCCTAGTATGGAAAGGGGAACAATGGGGTGAGGCCGGAGGGGTTCAAGGTAAACCTGTTACCTCAAGGTTAGGGAGTGTGTTAACACCGGGGTAGTGTCGGGCTAAGGTTGCCCAGGACTGCCTGCAGCTTCAATTTAGTCATTATGGACCAGCTTTTACAGAGGGAGAAGTAAAAAATAACAGAGTAATTGTAGCTAGGCTAGACATAATCAGTATGAAAGTGTCATTTTCCAGACCGGGTCTGCGATATATCCCGTCAGGCCCCCTCCTCCCTCCCCCCGCTCGGGCCAAACAATGGTGGCCTCGGGCGGTGGGCAGTGGATCAGGGACCCCCGGGGCGTCCCTCTTCCCCGCGTGCGCCCCCCGGGACTCCGCCACATCAATTGTCAGCGTGCCTCCGGGGGACCCACCCGGGGAGCGGAGCCTCCTGACTAATCACATAGAACATATTAACTTGGTACAGTTAAGTTCCATTTTCCATCAACAGAAAAATAACCCCATGCATCTGGTAGGTGCACGAGCTTGATAATCTCACCTGGGTTGCATCGGAGCGACATCACGGGAAAGATGGGGCTCCAATTTACCTGGGGTGTGCAGTCTTACTCTCGAAGGCCTCTCGGTCTTCTGCATTAGGGGTGTAATGTAGCTGGGGTTACAGTGTCCCTCTGTCTCTTTCCTCTTCCGCTTAGTTCGGCTGGGTGGAATGGCGTTTCTCTTCTAAGCCACAATAGAGATTTCCTGCTCCTGGAGGGGAGAGAAAAACGGGGGGAGAAAAGGGGGAGAGGAGGGGGGAGAGAGTTTAAGACCTGGTCCATAAGTGAGTGTTGTGGTTAGATGGTCTCTTTAACTTTGTCATGTTGGAAGGCTTGAAGTTCTGGTCTGGAGTCCCCTCTTGTGGTGAAAAGGTGGTGTTACATCTTGCTGCATAGAAGGCTCCTGTCTTTCGGTTGTTGTCTGTCAATGAGGATCACACCTGAGGGGTGGTTGCGGTGGTATCACTTGGAGATGTTCACTGTTCATCTGCGTGTTCAGTAGGCTGCTGGCTGGAGAGTTTCCATTCTTGGTGTGTACAGCTGAATCTGAATCTCTGTTCTCAAGAACTTGGAGCTTAGTGTGCGTGTTACGTCTCTGGTCCACATATTCCCCCTATCTCTCCTTCGGCTGGGGGGAGATATCGTAGAAGTCTGTCAGCTCGATTGTGGCTCGGTCGTTTGACCGATATTTAGTGACTGTTCAGTTTGGGTCCACCATGGAGGAGGTGACGGTTTGTTGTGTTGAGGTGCTGGGATGCACCTATGTTCAGCTTGCTCTGGGGTCTCTGGTAGTGGTTTGGGGACAGAGTAGGGTGTTCCTCGTAGAAGCCATTGCTAGAGTAGATGAAGACTGCACGCTAGCTAAGTCTTAATGCTTCGCATGGAGTTTTGTAGGCTAACAGTCATAACATAAAACATGCACTGGGGACCCATCAACGGTTAGGGTCTTCCTGTAAAAAAACAGCAACTGGTTTAGAACATCAGGAGGGTCCACAACTGTGGGCGGCTTCAGTCTTAGGCATTTGTCCTCCTCCGCAAGGATGAGGGAGAGGCCCCTGGCTCTCGGTCTGTTATGTTGTCCGGACCTCGTTGGGACGAGGGGGAGGGGATCTGTGGCGCCTTTGTCTATGGCGTTGTGCACATGGTGTTAGGCCTGCCGGCGTGGTTATCCAGGGTTCTGGTTTGAAAAAAGACCCGTACCAATCCGGGACTGGGACCCTGGGGATCCCTAACGTATCGCAGAATTCAGGTAGATCGGCTGGAACACGAAGTGATGCTGTTCTGTTACCTGAGGTTGCCTGCAGGCAGAATGGAAACTTCCATCTGTAAATAATGCGTCTGTCCCTCAGGGTCTGTAACAGAGGCCTCAGTTCTCTTCTATGTTGCAGTGTGATGGCCGACAGATCTTGGAAGATTTGTATGGGGGCCCCTTCATGTTGTAGCTGCCCATAGTTCCGTGCCTGCCTTAGTATGTCTTCTTTCATGGTGAAATTTACTAGGCAGCAAATTACATCCCTGGGGGGGTCTGAATCCCTGCCTCTGGGTCTAAGGGCTCTGTGGCAGCGTTCCATGTCCACTGGAGTGTCAGGAGGCCTGCCTAGCAGGGTATTGCAGATCGCCCAGACTGTTTGTTGTACTTGGGGTCCCTCAACTGTTTCAGGAATGCTTCTGAATCGCAGGTTATGCCTGCGACCCCTGTTATCTATATCTTCAAGATGGCGGTGCATTTCAAACAAGTGCTGTGCCTGAGTATCAACCACGTTTTGTACCTGGTGTATTGCTGTTCCATTCATGGCCGCCGTTGTTTCCACCTGTTCCACTCTATGTGCTATCCCTCTGATGTCTGCCTTCAGGTCGGAGATTGCTGCTGCCAGGGTGTTCTTTATGTCCAGCGCTGCAGCCTGTAGATCTGCAGGTTGAGGTTGAAGGCGCTAGCGGCAGTGTCTGCGCGTCACTGTTTCGGCGCTCTGGAGGTATCCGCTGGCCATCTGCAAAATCGAGGCCGCGTTCTGGCGACTGTGTGTAGGCCTGAACGGAGGAGGGCCAGGATGTTCTGACTCAGCTGAGTCGTCCCCATCTGCTCCTGTGGGTTTTTCCCCGCCATCACTGCTGTGTTGATGAGCTTGGTCCGCTTAAAATAGCTCAGCAGGACTGCCTGGGTGACGGAGCTCCTTCACTGTGCTGCCGCCATGCTCCGGTGCTAAACCACGCCCCCAACTGCCGATTTCTATGTCTTTTCACTATCTGCAACTTCAATGTGCAGTTAATTCACCAGCCAGATCTGCATCATGGGTGAAATCTTCTACACCCATATTTAACTACATGTCAGAAGTGGAGATTTACAAGGGTTTCATATTTAGGAGTTACATGATGTTGACCGTTTTCTTGAGGGATTTCCCTTTGAGAGCTGAGGCTCACTGGGAGCGGGATGTGGGAGTTTTTGAGAAGGACCAGTGGGAGGAAGCCCTGCAGGCTGTACAAGTGAGTTCCCTCAATGTAGCACAAAGGCTATTGCAACTATATATACTGCTTAGAGCTCACCTCACACACTAGGCTTTATAAATGGGGTTGAGGAAGGACCCTATATGTTCTGGATGTAAAAGAAACCACGGTGATCTGAATCACTTACCGTGTAGATGTCCTAAACTTCACCTTTACTGGAATAAAGTCCTGGACACTCTTAACAGAGTCTTTCAGGTTACTATTGGTCAGGATCCCAGGCTCTGCCTTTTGGGCATTTTGGATGGCCTCCAGGTAGAGGAGACCACCATAGAGACCATAGCAAGAGCCTTGTTCCAAGCCAGAAAACAAATCCTTAGACATTGAAAATCTGTTGAACCCCCCTTCCGGAAGAAGTGGTTGACAACAATGGGAGATACGATCCATTTGGAAAAATATATTTATTGGTCACCTTGACTTGACACTCCAGGATTATCCCCAACTGACCTAATCCTGGATAGAATTCTGTATAGGTAGCGTTACTCTCTATTTAAAGGTTTATGTGGATGCAAAGTGGAGTGAATATGCTCATAACGAGACTGTGGTTAGGGATGTTATGTATACTTTCCAACCAATGTGGCAATGTTGGACGTGTTACTAATAATGTGGTAGATTTTTGTTAAGAGCTCTGAAATGGTTGAATTTCTTTTCAATAAAACTTTATTGAGTTAAAAAAAAACATTGAATAAATGTTTGGACAACATTTTCAAGATTCATAGTGTGCTGGCGATATACTGTATACTCTGCTTTAAAAATAAGGATCTTTTAGATACTGGCCCCCCACTACATAGTACTCATACTCATGAGCAATAAAAAAATGAATAGTAGATAAACACAGGCACTTTTTCACAAGTTATTTTAATTAAAAATAAAAGTCCCACAAAGTAAAACCACCATCAACACGTCAGAGGAATCCCAGTAATATAGTCAATGCTATTTGTTCAGTCATTCACACAGCAATCTCCAAAAACTGTGAACACGGTGCAGAAGTCTTTTTCATAATACTTTCTCAGATGGTTTAAAGTTCTTAGACTATAGCGCTAGGTTATTTTCTCTATTACTGAATGTTAACTCTCATGGCCAAATGTGTAGCTATTTTTTTAGGGTGGAATGCTAAAGAATGTTACATTCACCTTGCAAAAGGCAACACAGAATCTATCACACA
Organism: Glandirana rugosa; assembly: GCA_018402905.1. NCBI lineage: Eukaryota > Metazoa > Chordata > Amphibia > Anura > Ranidae > Glandirana > Glandirana rugosa. Next base: position 90,772 of record BLSH010162952.1, read on the forward strand.
CATATTCAAAACAATATGGGTATTATTTGTTGCACTTACACAAATGTTTAGGCATTCACAAAACTTTTTTTGTAAATAGACTCCTCAGTGTACTTAAATTGTCACATATACTTTAAAAGCCTTTTAAGCCTTTACAGCTTATCAGTTCAGAGTTAACTATGAATGATGGCCATAGAATTACTGCTCTTAATTTTTGGGGTGTCTTCTTATTTATTTCAATTTTTAAAGTTTTTTTCAATGTACCTTTATTGCTGTGCGTGATCAGTTTCTTCCTTCGCTACTATGCCCGAGTGTCCAGGTTTTATCACCTCTGAACATGGAAGTGCTTATAGCTGAGTGCTAACAGGTTCATTCATCACAGGGAAGACCAGAGAATAGATATTAACTGAACTCTCACCATTCTCTATCCTGACACCTACCATGATAGTCCTCGGAATCTAGGAAGGACAGGTCATGTCCAGGACACATGAGGGGGGGCTAATCTGATTCTACATGTAAAAGTGTGGGCGCAGCTTAACACCCACCTGAATCACCTGTACTAGAGGAAACTACCAAGAGTAAAGATTTAAATAAATTACTGGCTGGTTTATATAAATGCCAGTGCTGCTACTGAGGTAATAGTTATATTGGTGTCAGCAAAAGCGTGAATGTGCTCAGCTAAGTCTTATATATATGAAAGTGGTGGACGGAAGCTACCTATTGCCTCGTATGCGTTCATGTGGATGGGATTAATCGGAGTCCGGTCCGGATTTTATCAGCCACCATGGCAGGGCTGGTTCCAGTCCGGAGTTTGTGGTCCAATGGAGTCCACCTGTAGGTGGCTTGAATAATCAGGAAGAGATCTCACTTGAGCTCTGGCCTAAAACTCAGAGAGGGATCTGAGTGAACTCTGTGTCTCTTTGGACTTTAAAAGACAAGGTTTGCATTTTGGCTTATGTTTTCTGGTTGCCGGGGGACAGCCCCACACTGTATAGTGAGTAAAAGTCAGGAAAGTTGATCCCCACTAGCTAATTTACCACTATATATATATATATATATATATATATATATATATATATATATATATATATATATATATAATATCTCACAGAAGTGAGTACACCCCTCATAATTTTGTAAATATTTTAGTATATATTTTTGGTTCTGGAGCAATGCTGGCAGCACTCATATGTCTATTTCCCAAAGACAACCTCTGGATATGACGCTGAGCATATGCACTCAACTGCTTTGGTCAACCATGGTGAGGCCTGTTCTGAGTGGGACCCGTCCTGTTAAACAGCTGTATGCCTTGGCCACCGTGCTGCAACTCAATTTCAGGGTCTTGACAATCTTCTATAGCCTAGGCCAACTTTATGTAAAGCAACAATACTTTTTTTCAGATCCTCAGAGAGTTTGTTGCCATGAGGTGCCATGTTGAACATGGCTGTGTGTTGAGTTATTTTGAGGGGACAGCAAATTTACACTGTTATACAAGCTGCACACTCACTACTTTACATTATAGGGAAGTGTAATTTCTTCAGTGTTGTCACATGAAAAGATATAATAACATATTTAAAAAATGTGAGGCGTGTACTCACTCTTGAGATACTGTATATATACAGTTGTGTTCATAAGTTTACATACCTTAGCAGAATTTATGATTTTTTGGCCATTTTTCAGAGAATATTATTATTATTATTATACAGGATTTATATAGCGCCGACAGTTTGCGCAGCGCTTTACAATATTAGGGCAGACAGTACAATTACAATACAATTCAATACAAGAGGAATCAGAGGGCCCTGCTTGTTAGAGCTTACAATCTAGGAAGGAGGGTAAAATGATACAAAAGGGCAGTAAACTGCGGGGGATGAGCTGATTGAGAAAAAAGGAGTGTAGTTATTAGGTGGTGGCAGGATAGGCTTCCCTGAAGAGAAAAGTTTTCAGGGAGCGCTTGAAGGTGGATAGATTTGGGGACATTCTGACCGATTGGGGTAGGGAGTTCCAGAGGATGGGAGAGGCTCGGGAGAAGTCTTAGAGGTGAGTATGAGAGGAGGTGATGAGGGAGCTGGAGAGCAGGAGATCTTGGGAGGAGCGAAGAGGACAGTTAGGTTGGTATTTTGAGACAAGGTTGGTGATGTAGCTGGGAGCAGAGTTGTGGATGGATTTGTAGCTGATTGTTAGTATTTTAAATTTAATTTGTTGGGCGAGTGGCAGCCAATGGAGGGATTGGCAGAGGGGGGTGGCAGACGTTGAACGGTTTGTAAGGTGGATGAGTCTGGCAGCGGCATTCATGATGGACTGGAGAGGGGCTAGTCTATTTAAAGGTAGACCAGTGAGAAGGGAGTTGCAGTAGTCCAGACAAGAGATGACCAGGGAGTGAATCAGGAGCTTTGTGGTTTCATTGGTTAGGAAGGGACGTATTTTAGAGATGTTGCGGAGATTGAGGCGGCAAGCCTTAGAAAGTGATTGGATGTGGGGCCAAAAGGAGAGTTCAGAGTCCAGGATAACACCAAGCACCCTGACATGTGGGGATGGGTGGATGGTTGTGCCATTGCTCTTGACAGAGAGGTCGGGGGAACGTGGGGGAGGAAATATTATGAGTTCAGTTTTGGACAAGTTGAGTTTAAGAAAGTGGTGTGACATCCAGGCAGATATGTCTGTTAATAAGCTAGTGGTATGTGAAGAGACTGATGGGGTGAGTTGGGGGGTGGAGAGGTAGATTTGGGTATCGTCAGCGTAGAAATTATATTGAAAGCTGTGGGAGGCTATCAGCCGACCCAGGGAAGAGGTGTATATTGAAAATAAGAGGGGTCCAAGAACAGAACCTTGGGGGACCCCAACAGAGAAGGGAAGAGGAGAGGAGGAGGTAGAATTGTAGGTTACGCTGAAAGTGCGATGGGATAGGTAGGACGAGAGCCACTGAAGAGCACAGTCACGAAGACCGAGGGAGTAAAGTTTTTTGAGGAGGAGGGGGTGGTCGACAGTATCAAAGGCAGCCGAAAGATCCAGGAGTAGGAGTATAGAGAAGTGTCCATTGGTTTTTGCAGTTAGTAGGTCATTTGTGAGTTTAAGAAGGGCAGTTTCTGTGGAATGTTGAGGGCGAAATCCAGATTGAAGGGGGACCAGTAGGTTATTCTTAACAAGGTGGTCACTCAGTTGGTTGTAGACTAGGCATTCTAGAAGTTTGGAAGAAAAGGGGAGCAAGGAGATAGGGCGCATATTGTTTAGATTGGTAGGGTCCAGGGATGGCTTTTTGAGTATGGGGGTGACCAATGCATGTTTTAGAGCATTGGGAAAGATGCCAGAAGAGAGGGAGAGATTGAAGATGTGAGTTAGAGAGTGCAGGATAGAGTCAGAGGGTGAGCGTAGTATTTGAGAGGGAATAGGGTCCAGTGGACAGGTGGTTAGGTGGGCATTAGAAAGGAGTTTAGCAACCTCGTTTATAGTAGCAGGTTTGAATAAGGATAGTGTCGATTGTGCTTGTTGACATGGGGTGTCATTTGGGGAGGATGCCTGTAGAGTGGAGATTTCGTCACAAATTGTGTCAATCTTGCTTTTGAAGTGGTTAGCAACCTCCTGGGCAGTGAGTGTGTTAGTGGGCGGAAGCAGTGGAGGACGAAATAGGGAGTTGAAGGTAGAGAAGAGTTGACGGGACTGGATGAGAAGGTGTTAATAAGAGTAGTTAAATAGGTTTGCTTGGCAGTGTGGAGGCGAGAATTGTATTTATGGAGGGCAGATTTGTATTGGTTGAAGGCTTTGAGGGACTTAGTCTTGTGCCACAGACACTCAAGGGCGCAGCTACGCTTTTTGAGGTTCCCGGTGTCGTTTGTTTGCCAGGGTTGCAGGGGTCGAGGCCTGATTTTGTGTGTGGTGAGGGGAGTAAGCTTGTCCAGGGTGGAGGACAGGGGTTTATTGTAGATGGCAGTGGCTTGGTTGGGGCAGGACACGGGTTTTTCATAGAGGTGGTCAGTAGCAGAATAGAGGAGAGAAGTGTTGAGTTGGCGAAGGTTTCTACGGGTAACGGTTAGGCGATTGGAGGGGAAGGGGGTGCAAGACAGGGAGAGAGAGAATCCAATAAGGTGGTGGTCAGAGAGGGGAAAAGGATTGTTGGAAAAGTTGCATGGAGTGCATAGATAGGAGAAGACAAGGTTGAGGGTGTTCCCATCAGTGTGAGTAGGAGCCTGTACCCATTGATTCAGGTCAAATGAGGAAGTTAGACTAAGAAATTTAGAAGTAGCAGTAGTGTTCGTGTTAACTGGGATGTTGAAGTCCCCAAGAAGGATTGTGGGTATTTCAGAAGATAGAAAGTAGGGTAGCCAGGCAGAAAATTCATCAAGGAAAGTTGACAGTGGTCCAGGAGGCCGGTAGATCACAGCAATTCTTAGGGAGGTTGGAGAGAATAGAGGTTTACAGTGGGCTTCAAATGATGAGAGTGACAGAGAGGGAGGAGAGTGAAGAACCTGAAAGGTGCTCTGTGGGGATAAGAGGAATCCCACTCCACCTCCCTTGCGTCCATTAGGCTTAGGGGAGTGAGTCCAGAGAGGACAATGGGAGAGGGAAGCAGGAGAAGGAGAATCGCATTTGTGGAGCCAGGTTTCGGTGATAGCAAGTAGATGAAAGGAATTAGTGAGAAATAGGTCGTGAACGGCAGTGAGCTTGTTGCAGACAGAGCGGGCATTCCAGAGGGCACAGCGTAAGGGGAGGGTGGTTTTGGGAAGGAGGGGGATGGAGATTATATTGTGTAGATTGCGACTACTGCCAGAGGGTGTGGGGTGGTGGTGATGTGTGTGGCTAAATGAGAGAGGCCCAGGGTTTGGGGAAATATCTCCAGAGGCTAGAAGAAGCAGAAGAGAAAGGGAAGTAATATGGGAATATGAT
>BLSH010162952.1:107074-143649 GCA_018402905.1 Glandirana rugosa
TCAGGGTCTCCCACGTCCAAGTTCTACGGACTAGTCTATCGTTAAGAAGAGAACAGACATGCAAAAATCTCAGATTAAATTTAGAAGATTTACTCCTGACTAATATAAGTCCTATATATTCCTAGACATGCAGTATCTGTGTATTATGTGTAGGAGAGCTTGCTGTGTGTAACCCTGTGGTTTAAAAGGTAACAACTCTGCCAGCCATCGGAGAGGTCCTGAGTTCGATTCCCAAGCACGTTGCTTTATGTAGAGATGTTGTTTGTCCTCTCGATGTTGTTAACATGATTCAGGGCCTTACCTAAATTATGTCTAAATGTAGTATTTATGTGTAGGAGCGTTCCAACACCATTGCAAATCTTGCCAGATATACAAGCTAGGCAATGGGAATGCCTCCCTTTACACGCACATGATCTTTAATATGCAGAAAGAAACTCCGGACGACCGCACTCCTTTGCAATAATTTAATAAATCCAAATCCATGTGTACAGACAAGAGAAGAATTGCTATCTGATCAGGCATCTTGAACCTGCACCCTCTGGGACTGTGATACTGCTGGGAGAGCCGGGTGTTCTGGAGCTGTTCACCTTTTCCTCACATGATCTTTAATGTTGGCCCATCCTTTGCAGCCATAACATCTTCAACTCTTCTGGGAAGGCTGTTAGGATGTTTGTCTATGGGAGTATTTGGTCATTCTTCCAGCAGTGCATTTATGAAGTCGGGCACTGATGTTGGGTGAGAAGGCGTAGCTCACAATATCCGCTCTAATTCAGCCAAAAGGTGTCCTATCTGGTTGAGGTCAGGACTCTTTGCAGGCCAGTCAAGTTCCTTCCCCCCAAACTCACTCAGCCATGTCTTTATGGATCTTGCTTTGTGCACTGGTCCAAATCATTTTGTGGAGGGGGGATTATGGTGTGGGGTTGTTTTTCAGGGGTTGGTTTGGCCCCTTAGTTCCAGTGAAGGGAGCTCTTAAGGCATCAGCAAGACATGTTGGGCAATTTCATGCACCCAACTTTGTGGGAACAGTTTGGGGATGGCCCCTTCCTGTTCCAACATGACTGCACACCAGTGCACAAAGCAAGGTCCATAAAGACATGGATGAGGGAGGTTGGTATGGAGGAACATAACTGGCCTGCACAGAGTCCTGACCTCAACCTGATAGAACACCTTTTGGCTGAATTAGAGCAGAGACTGCGAGCCAGGCCTTCTCATCCAACATCAGTGCCTGACCTCACAAACTTCTGGAAAAATGAACAAACATTCCCATAGACACACTCCTAAATCTTATGGACAGCCTTCCCAGATGAGTTGAAGCTGTTATAGCTGCAAATGGTGGCCCAACTCTATACTGAACCCTGGGCTGCCGTTATAGTTCATGTGTGTGTAAAGGCACATTTCCCACTACTTAGGACAATCGATTGTATATTACTTGTGATACTGGGCATGGCTATGGACTTAGGGCTGGTTCACACCACAGTGTTGGACCACACATGTGCTCACTGCTCAATAGCTTAGTGGCTAGCAAAACCACCTAGCACCCAAAAGGTTACTGGTTCACATCCCGGATAAGCTAATGCTAGTGTTGACGTTTATAATAAACCCCTAGTTGGGTTTCTCATCACAATCCAAAGACAGGCTGGCATTTTATTAGTCTCCTGTCCAAATAGTCTGTAATGTAAGCAAGTTATTTTGGGACTTTAAATTGGAAGTTCATTGCAGCCAGGGACTTGGACATTTCAAATTGTAGGGTTTACACTGCACAGGTTCATCTGGTTAGAAAACGGTTGCTTGCATCAGGTGCTTCTCAATTCCAGTCCTCAAGGCACCCCAACAGGTCATGCTTTCAGGATTTCCCTCAGATGAAACAGCTGTGGTAATTACCAAGGCAGTAAAACTGATCAAATCACTTGTGCAAAATAATAGAAAGCCTGAAAACATGACCTGTTGGGGGTACTTGAGGACAGGGTTGATAACCACTGACTTAAGCCCGGTACACACAGTACAATGGTTGTACAACCAGCTTGTTGTACGATCATCTGACTGTAAAGCCTCATGCACACGGTTCAACGGTCGTATACAAGTCGTATGAACGACTGTTGTATGCGAAATTGATCGTAAGTACACGCGATTAGAACAGCCTATGTACGACGGTCGTACAACAGGAGTTGTATGAGCAGACTAGAAAACTTGGTAGTACCAACAAGCGGTCGTACGACTGTTGTATCGTGTGTACAGAGAAGTTGGTCCAACAAGTTGTACTCTGTAAAACACGCATGCTCAGAAGTCAGGAATGGCCGGACACTAATTACATGCTCCTGAACTTTCTCTTTATAAGTTCATTACACGTCACTACGTTCGGCTTGGTCACATGTTGGTTGTATGATCGTTTAGTGCATGTCAGTATGCAAGTTACATTATCCAACATGCAATGTTGTCAGTTCAGTCGTACGACCGTCGAACCGTGTGTACGAGGCTTTAGTACGCGTGATTAGAACAGCCATCATACAACGGTTGTACAACTGAAGTTGGATGAGCAGACTAGAAAACTTTGGTTGTACAACAAGCGGTTGTATGATGTTTGTACCGTGTGTACAGAGAAGTTGATCCAACAAAGTTGTACATGCAAAACAGGCATGCTCAGAAGTCAGGAACGCTCAGAAGTGTCCGTTCTGGGAAACCTACATTCCTAATTCACAAATCACATTCACCTGAACTTCCTCGTTATACGCTCTTAACACATCACTATGTTAGGCTTGGTTGTACAATCGCTTAGTGCATGTCAGTACGTGAGACACAACAGCGAACATCCAACTTGGCCCAAAGTTGGACGTTTGGTTGTACAACCGTTGTACCATGTGTACGGGGCTTTAAGCCTCGTACACACGGTCTGATGGTCGTACGACCAAATGGACCAAATCGCATGTTGGATAATGTAACTTGCATACTGACATGCACTAAACGATCGTACAATCAACATACGACCAAGCCAAACATAGTGATGTGTTATGAATGTATAAAGGGAAAGTTCAGGTGCATGTATTTAGCGTCCGGCCATTCCTGACTTCTGAGTATGCGTGTTTTGCACAATACAACTTGTTGGACCAGGCACAATACAACGGTCGTACAACCGCTTGTTGGTACTATCAAGTTTTGTAGTCTGCTCACACAACTCCTGTTGTACGTAGGCTGTTCTAATCGCACATACTAACGATCTATTTCGCATACAACGGTCGTTTGTACAACTTGTTGTATATGACCGTCGAACCGTGTGTACCAGGCTTTAGAATTTTGTCCTGGACTTATACGATGAACATAGCCAAGGGTTAACACAGAAAATAGTATTGGTATGGCAGCCTCTCAGGTGAAATAAATTAGAAAAGACAGATTGAAAGATACTGGTGGGCGTGTACTTCTATTGGGCGTGTGTCAGTACTAGCTTATATAAGGCACTTCAGTAGGGGGTGCTGGTTTGGCCTGATGAGAGGTCAGGTTTGGTGCTGTGGTTTTTGTGGAAGAAGCAATGATATTTTGCTAATGGCAAATGGTTTACTAGAGCTGTTTGTTTGCTGAAATGATTGTGCATTTTGACCATCAAAAGTGGTTTGATTTTACCATGCTGTCTGATTGGGGTGTGTATTGTTTGTCTTATACTCAATGTTCTTGGTTTAATCTGTGCCTTTTTTAATATTATGTTGTAATGCTTTGTTAGAATGATTGTTAATTATCTTTCTGTAATTTTGCAGCTAATGTCATGAGTGTGTTTAGTCATTTTATGAAATGTGTGGGCAGTTATGGCTGGTGAAACTAAAATTGACCACTGTAAGGTTTAGTCCAATTTTAGATTGTAAGCTCCTAATGAGCCGGAACCTTTGAACCCAATTGCTGTTTTGCTAAATGTGTATATACTGCAAATACTTTAATGCCAGTAAATATGTATGTGTTTCTGTTGGCAAAATAAAATGAAATTAATTTTGCTTGTTCTCGTTTGTAACTTTAATTCGTTTTTGGAGGGTGGTGGTTTTGGGGAAGTGGATTACCTCCTCAGGGCCGGATCACACTGCTGCAGTGTCCGAGATCGCATGTGATTTGCACTGCAGTGCAAATCTCATGTGATCTGTGCTATGCAAGTTCAGCCATACAGATAGTATGGCTGAATTTGTATCGCATCCTGACCAAACTCGCACGGGACCTTTTTTTTTTTTTTTTTTTTTTTTTTTGTTACGGAGCAGAATCAGATCACATGGGTGTTCACATCGATGCAATTTGATTCCTGTCTGAATTTGCATTACGATCTGCAAACTGATTTGGGGATCTCAGCTTTCCATTGACTCAGCTAGCAGTTTGCATATGGCAGTGGGAACTAAGCGGCGTGTGATGTGGGAACCTGCAGCGGATTTGCAGAGTTGCCCTATCGCACTAGTGTGAACAAGCATTGAGAAGTCATCGTCTCATTTATATTTGCATAGTCATTACAGATATACATCAATAGGAAATATAATGTGGCTGGAAACAGGAAGTGCTGTGTGCACATGGGCTGCAAGCAATTGTGTGGTGGTGCCAAATAATTCAATGAACCCCACCCACACCACATATAGCTCCCACATCCTCCCCTACATTAAACAAAAATGTAATTTAACTTGCTTGTGGCTATAATGTATTCTCCTCCTAATCCATACCAAGCCCTTTGACTCGGGTGGATTTTAAGGGGAAGCCCACTCCAAATGTTACAAAATGCTGGGGGATTCTCCCAAACTCCAGACCCTTTCTGTGCATGCAGCCTGGAGGTCAGGATGGGGGGGAACATGTGAGGGCCCCCCTCCTGGAATAAACCAGGCCACATGACTTTAACATGATGGGGTGTGTGCTTTGGGGTGGCTCTGTGTGTGCCCCCCCCCTCAAAGCCTCTTGTACCTATGTTGATGGGGACAAGGGCCTCTTCCTGACAACCGTGGTGGTTGGGGGCTGATCGAAATGTGGAAGCCCACCCCTTAACAAGGGGGCCACCAGATCCTGGCCACCTATGTGAATGTGTATTGGGGTACATCATGCCCATTCACCTAAAACGTGTAAAAATGTATTTAAAAATGGAGACATTTTTTGTCCCATCTTTTATGTTAAAAAAGTGTGTCGCGATGTACATCCATGCTCAATGGGGATGGTCCCACGGTTCGACTTAAAAGTATATTCGAATCGAACAGTGGGGGGTTGCCAAATCCTGAACATTATGGGGTGCTGGTGGGAAATTTGAATGGCCCATAATTCAGGGAAATTGTAGGGGAATGCTGCCTGCTGATTGGCCAAAGAATGCACATGACCTGCGTGCTTTGGCCAATCACAGCATGCTCTGCTGTGAGAGCCATGATTGGCCAAAGGAAGGGTGCCTTTGGCCAATCATTGCTCAGCGGGTCTGAGTCCACGCCCACACTATATAAGGCCACTTACACAGAGGCCGGATATAGTGAAAACATTTGCGGAGATAGCAAAAGGTTAGGCAGTGGCATATATATGTACAGTATATATAATACACTGCATTTATTTATTTATTTCAGGTACTTATATAGCACTGTAGCTTTACATATATTTTGTACATTCACATGAGTCCCTACCCTCAAGGAGCTTACAATGTATGGTCCCTAATTCACATTCATATATTAGGGCCAATTTCAACAGGATCTAATTTACCTACCTGCATGTCTTTGGGAGGAAATTGGAAGAATCCCACACAGGAACAGGGAGAACATTCAAATTCCAGGTAGGTAGTGTTGTTGTTGGGATTTGAACCAGTGACCTAGTTGCTCCCAGGCGAAAGTGCTAACCACTACACCACTGTGTAGACTATATACAGTGCATGCACACTCGGATAAGGGTCTGGCATAGATTTTAAGAAGAACTCCATGCCAAAATGAAACAGAAATGTTGAGTAGGGGTCCCCCGCAAAGTTCGTACCAGGCCCTTCAGGTCTGGTATGTATTTTAAGGGGAATCCCATGCCAAATTTTGGGAAAAATGGCTTTGGGGTCCCCCCACAATGCAAACCACACCCCAAAGCATCCTCCCCATGTTGAGGGAATGTGGCCTGATAAGGTTCGGAGGGGGCACACTCACTCGTCCCCAACCCCCCGCCATGCCAGGGCTGCGTGCTCGCATAAGGGTCTGGTTTGGATTTTGGGGAGGATCAACACAATTTTTTATTATCAATTTGGTGTAGGGTTCCCCTTAAAATCCATACCAGACCCGAAGGGCCTGGTATGGACTGGGTGGGACCCCCAACACAATGCTTTTTCAGTGATCTTTATCTATATTGCAGGGAACCAGCAATGCATTCCAGCCACGACGGATTTTAAATGACAATTTTTCCCTTACAAATGTAATTTTGCGGTGCCACTGTTCTAAACATCACAGAGATCCATACTAAGGGGACCCATCAAGCACAATATTTAAGCACTTGCTGCCCGCCTGCCGCAGCTTGACTGCGGCAAAGTGGTTCATTATCGCAAACCGCCCACACCTGACGGCAGCGGTGATGACTAGCATTGTGAGCATGCGCGTGCTGCCAGAGGCATGCTTGCACGCTCACTGTGTTCCGGGGGAGGGGCAGGGAGTGGGTAGGGCAGACTCGATCGCCGCTGGCTACCCATGATGGCCCCTCTGCAGTGAAAGAACGGAGGTCGGTGTATGTAAACATGGATCTCCGTTCGGACAGAGGGGGAAGGGCGGTGATCACAGGCATCCTGTATATGGAAGCCATGATCACTTCCCTCCCCCTGGCAGCCCAGCCCCCATACAGTTAGAACTCCCCATAGGGAACACGGTTAACCCTCTCCAGGTTAACCCCTTCACTGCCAATGGCATTTCTACAGTAAGCAGTGCATTTTTATAGCACTGATCGCTGTATAAATGCAAATGGTCCAAAAAAATGTCTAAATGGTCCGACATGTCTGGCGCAATATTGCAGTGCCGCTAAAAATCGCAGATCGCCACCATTACTAGTAAAAAATGTAAAAAAATACAACTCCAGAAATTAATTTGCATCATCCCTAAACGCAGCAACTTTTGCGCAAACAAAACAATAAACACCGATTGCAATTTTTTATTTAACACAGATAGGAGGAAGAATATAAATTGGCCAAAAACAAGTAAATAAACAGATTTTTATTTTTTTACAATTGGATTTGTATTTTAGCAAAAACGAAGAAAAACTGGTTATTTTGAAAAATTGTCACTGTTTTTTTATTTAGAGCGGCGATCACAAATGACGCAGAGGAGATCAAATATCACCAAAAGAAAGCCCTATTTGTGGGTAAAAAAGGACGCAAATTTTGTTTGGGTACAGTGTCGCACGACCACGCAATTGTCAGTTAAAGCAAAAAAAGTGCTCAGGTCCTAAAGCGTGAATTCCTTCCGGGGCTGAAGCGGTTAAAGGAATATTTTTTTACACTTTAACCATTATTAAAACCACTGCTCCTGAAAAAAAAAAAATTAGAAACTTTTTTTTCTATTCAGACATGTGCCCTGGGGCTAAGGCTGTTACAATTAGAGAGAGGGGTGGTAATTTTTTTTTTTTTTTTTAGGGCAATGAACTTGCATACAACTGCAAGTTCCATCCCAGCCAACATCAACATGTAACCTGAGAGGCATCTTCACAGGCAAATAGAGCTTGCATGTGTGCTATTTTACTCTACTCTGTGAGAGCTGAAGTTGTAATTGCCTTTAACTGGGAGTTATTTTAAGGCACTGCTGGAGTAGATTTGGGAGGTATAGTAAATCAGGACCACTGTGTTTTTCCGGGGGGGGGGGATCTTCCCTGACAAGGTACCACCCTGATGTTGAAGTCAGATGGCTAGGCATAGTTCAGGAGGGCACATGCTTGCCTCTCCCCCTTCATGGCGTGCCATTCTGCATTTTTGGATAAAAGGTAATTTTTTGTGTGCATGGATCCCCATTAACATATATACCATGATTGCATTTAAGATAAGGGTCTGATATAGATGAAAAGCATCCCAGGCCATTTGTTTACAAGCAAAAGTAGAGCAACCAAGCTGTCATTTCCTGGCAATTTAAACACATTTTTTTTTTCTTTGTAAATGTCAGTTTTGCTATAGTAGGTTGAATGCATTATACAGATGCACCACTTTACAGGTTATCCACCAGGCATTTTATTTACTGGAATTCAAAATTTTTAATATTGCACTTAAAATATTATTAACATTGCTGCTAAAATAAATCAAGCACTCAACCCTGCCCATGGATAGGTGTGCAGAAAAAACTTACAATATGGTAGGGTGGGGGTGGGGGTAGAAACCATGTATATCTCTTAATAATTGTTGCAGAGCAAAAATATCTACTAGATAGTAGCCATTAATAGCAAATGTGCCATGCAGGGAACCCAGCAAATGAGGATGGGAAGGAGTAAATAAATAGTACAGTAAAACAAACTGACTGACAAATCAAATCAACAAAAAGACCCAAAACTGTACTGTCACAGGTACTGTAATTCCATGCAATAAATCCAGTGCACCTAATGCTAAGCTCGGTGCGATGCTGCTAAGGTGGACAGGGTGAGTGACTCCAGAGACATGCAAAGAGAGAGAAAAAAAAAAAAAAAACAGCGTACAGGATCATAGGGCAGTACATGAAAATAAGCAAACATTTATTTAGACATTATTAATGAACTTAAAAAATGGAGGGGGAGGAGCCTGAGCCCATATTGACAGTTAGGCCTCATACACACGGGCGTTTTGCACGCCGGCGTTTGTAGGCGTTTTTTGCAGCTCTCCATGTTATTCAATGGCCTTCTAAAAACGCCGGCGTTAGTGAGCAGTAGAGGGCGTCGGCGTTAGTGAGCTGTTTTTAGAACGCGGGACCATCGCGTTCTGTAGCTGTAGCGTTTTGGCGTTTTTTGACGCCAATCGGCAAAACGCTCACTAACGCTTGCTAACGCCGTACCGGCGTTAACAAGCGTTTTTTGACGCCGGCGTTTTTAGGTTGAAAAATAGCAGAGGACTGATTTTTTTTTAAAAAACGCCTATTGACGCCGACGCTCACTAACGCTCGCTAACGCCGATGCAAAACGCCGCAAAAAACGCCGATTTTTTAAAAAACGTCGGACCTGGCGTTTTGCTTATTTATTATAAAACACCCGTGTGTATGAGGCCTTAAGTTCAAGCTACGCTGTGTGCACATAGCCAGCCCAATACACTATGGGTGGTTCAAACCTAGCAATGAGAGATGACATGGTTTGCTGTAGCACTCGGGAGAGACAAAAATACAAGACATGGCATGAAGAACCTTCCATGCCATCAGAAGGCAACTATACCACATAAAACCACCAGTAAAAGTCTGGCTTAGACTCTTTTATAGCATCATCACCCCAATCTTTCTTTATGGAAATGAAGTTTGGTGTCCTGTCACCTTCCCAGACCAATCAAATTGAGACTCCAGCTTGCCAGAAATATTTCACTTGGAATTCTGCAAGCAATTCCTCCAAGTCCATTGGAGCACATCCAACAGTGCTTGCTGGTCAGAGCTGGGCAGATTTCCTTTAGAGGGACATGAAAAACTGGATTTAAAAATCCTTTACACTGACTCACACCCATTGCCCTTTATATTACCCATTACACCCCCCTTGCCATACAAACTCAACTGCTTTGGCAATGCTAAAATGTGTTTGGCCCTGCCAATAAAGCTTATTTGAATTGAATTGAATTAACTGCAGAATGTTGCAGCTACATGGAGAACACATCCAGACACTGTCAAATAAAATCCGCCCACCATTTTGACATTGAAGTGAAGGAACAATTGCTGATTGCAGCCTGTCTGAGGGCTACCCAAGACTCAATAAATAACCTAGAGTGGTGCTGGATAAGGTAAGTACAACAACAAGGGTCTATGTAAAAAAAACTACCACTTAACCATTTTACCTTTGGAATATTTACCCCCTTCACAACCATTTCTTTTGCGATCCAGCACTGAGTTACTTTAAGTGGCAAATGCAACACTGTACCAATTAAAAATTTATGTTCTTTTTCCCCCACAAATATAGCTTTCTTATAGTGATATTTGAACTGTATTTGCACTATAAACAAATAAAGACTGACATTTTGAAAAAAAAAAAAACATTTTTTACTTTGTGCTATAAAACATCAACAATATAAAAAAATGTTTAAAAAATGTCTTCATCAATTTAGGCCCACATGTATTCTGCTACATATTTTTGCTAAAACAATCCCAATAAGTATATGTTGATTGGTTTGCACAAAATTTATAGCGTCTACAAACTATTCAATATTTTTATTTATTTAATTTTTTTTTATTAGTAATGGCGGCTATCAGACATTTGTAGTGGGACTGCGACGTAGAGATGGACATTCTGACACTAACTGACATGTTTGAGACTTTTTGGGAGCTTTTACTTGGGAAAGACATGGATCCTAGTCCTTGCTTTGCAGAGACACAGTATCCATTCCTTCCTTTCTGTCAGAATAGCAATCTGCCTTGTTTATATAGGCAGACTGCAGCTCTGTCTCTTTGGCTGATGATCGACGGGTGCTGGAGGACATAATCCAGAGAGGACACCATTTGTGAAGGTTAGTCTTATGTAGAGGATACAGACAATTAAGCCTCGTACACACGGTTCGACGGTCGTACGACCGAATGGACCAAATCGTATGTTGGATCATATAACTTGTGTACTGACATGCTCTACACGATTGTACGACCAAGCCGAACGTAGTGAGGTGTTATGAACGTATAAAGAGAAAGTTCAGGTGCATATAATTAGTGTCTGGCCGTTCCTGACTTCTGAGCATGCGTGTTTTGCACAGTACAACTTGGTGGACCTACTTCTCTGTACACACGATACACCGGTCGTACGACCACTTGCTGGTACCACCAAAGTTTTATAGTTTGCTCATCAAACCTCTGTTGTATGACTGCCACATGTCGTCTGTTCTAATCGCGCGTTCTAACGGTCGGATGATCATACAACGAGCGGTCATACGGCCGGTTGCATACGACCGTTGAACCGTGTGTACGAGGCTTTAGTCTTCATATAAACCTTGTTTGAATGCTGGAAACTTGACAGATGAATTACACAGGTTCTGAGGCTAATTTAATGCAGATAAGGCACTACGTGAGTTTAACCACTTAAGGACCGGAAGGATTTCCAGCTTTAGGACCGGAGCCCTTTTTGCGATTCGGCGCTGCGTCGCTTTAACTGACAATTGCGTGGTCGTGTGACGTTGTACCCAAACGAAATTTGCGTCCTTGTTTTCCCACAAACAGAGCTTTCTTTTGGTGGTATTTGATCCCCTCTGCGTCATTTCTGATCGCCGCTATAAACAAAAGAAGAGCGACAATTTTGCAAAAAAAACCAAATTTCTTACTTTTTGCTAAAATACAAATCCAAAAAAAAAATATAAAAAAACATTTTTTTTCACCGTTTTTGGCCGATTTATATTCTTCATCATATTTGCGATAAAAAAAATTGCAATCAGCGTTTATTGATTGGTTTGCGCAAAAGTGGTCGCGTTTACGGATGATGAGAATTCATTTTTGGGGTTTTTTATTTTTTTTTATTTTTTACTAAAAATGGCGGCGATCTGCGATTTTTTGCGGTACTGCGATATTGGGGCGGACATGTCGGAACGTTTTGACACTTTTTTGGGACCATTGGCATTTATACAGCGATCAGTGCTATAAAAATGCACTGATTACTGTGTAAATGTCATTGGCAGTGAAGGGGTTAACCTGCAGGGGGCGCGCTAAGGGTTAACTATGTTCCCTGGGCGTGTTCTAACTGTATGGGGGACTGCCTATCTGGGGAAGGGAAGTTATCACAGCCTTCACGTAAAGGAAGGCTGTGATCACAGCCCTTCCCCCTCACACAGAGCGGAGGTCCGTGTTTACTTACACGGACCTCCGCTCCTTCACTCCGGGGGGGGCATCGCGGGTGGCCGGCGGCAATCGAAGCCACCGCACCCGCTCCCTGGCCCCCCCGGACACTGTGCGCGATCTGGCGGCCGCCGTCGTATGACGGCGGTTTGCCTTACAGAGCCACTTTGCCGTCGTCAATCTCCGATCGGCGGTCGGCAAGTGGTTAATTACCACCTTAATCAGTCACAGAACCTGTGTAATAAATATGTGTTCGAGTTTAAAGGGGTGAGGTGGATACCCTAGTTTATGAGCGTTTGTGTTTAGAAGCGCTTTGTAAAGATAACCACCAGAGACCCTCCCAAATGCCCACAATGCATAAAAAACAAGTATTATTAACTATTTCAACCATTCTGTGAGAGAAGAGAGAGCGGAAGAAGCAGATAGAGCAGTGTGCTTTAACTATGAATGGCATCTCTCTCTCCCCCTCTCTTTCTCTCCCTTATTTCTCTCTCTCCCCCTTTTCTCTTTCTCTCTCACTCTTCCTTTCTCCCTTGCCCTCTGTCCCCCCACTCTCCCTCTCTCTCACTCTCTCTTTCTCCCTTTTTCCCTCTCTCCCTCTCTCTCCCCCCCCTCCCCCCTCTCTCCCTCTCCCCCTCTCTCTCCTCTCTCTCTCTCCTTTTCTCCCTTGCCCTCTCTCCCCCCTCTCTCTATCTCTCTCACTCTCTCTCTCTCTCCCTTTCTCCCTCTCTCCCTCTCCCCCCTTTCCCCCCTCTCTCTCCATCTACCCCCTCTCTCTCTCTCTCTCTCTACCCCTCTCCCTCCGCCCCCCTCTATCTCTCCTTCTCCCCCTTTCTCCCTCTCCCCTTGCTTGCAGGCGACAGCTTGTGGTGAAAATTGTGTTTTTTTACACATTTTACATGTTCCTCTTTAACCACTTCAGCCCCAGAAGGATTTCCCACTTTAGGACCAGAACACATTTTGCGTTTCTGCACTGCGTCGCTTTAACTGACAATTGCGCGCTCGTGCGACGTTGTACCCAAACAAAATTTGTGTCCTTTTTGTTTTCAAAAAGGTTTTTATTAATAAACACAAATCTGGAAATACAAGCAGTATGACTATAACTGTGTCGCCGACACAACAAATTTAGCATTAGGAAATAAATGAGCAATAACAGAGACACTGGAGGTGTTCAGAGAATTATCTTAGGTACTGGGAGGGCATAGCGGGGAAGCCTGCGCCTAAGGAAAAGAGGTGCTGCGCATACCTCGTCCGGCACCCCTCTTGGGAGCAAACTGTGCCGGGGGAGGGCTGGGAGCACCTGAAAATGGATGTGGGGGGCTGTCTCCGCGGCTCGACCACCGAAGAGTCTGAACATCTCAGGGTAGGCTACAACGAAAGATTAAGACTCCGCCATCAAAGTAAACTAAAAAGAGACCTATGTGTCATAATGATAGAGGAGGAGCCTAGACAACGTGTCCTGTGTAAAGGTCGACCAATAGAGCGTAGAGTGGTAGAAGCTAGGGAGAGAGAGACAGGAAGAGAAGAAGGAAAGAAAAAAAAAAAAGGGGGGGAGGTAGGAGGACTGGAAAACTGAGTCTAGAGCAAGGGGATAAAGGATGAGTGAGCAGAGATAGCAGAGGGGGAAAGAAATAGTAGTGACCAAGGGATAAATAAGTGCTGGAAGTCAATGGAGAAGTATAACATCATCTAAGCTCAATATGAAGGTAGCGAGCCCAGGGTTCCCATACCGATTCCCACTTAGCAGTAGAGTCCAAATAAATACTGACCATCTTTTCTTGGGCCATGATCCATGAGATCTTTCTTTTGGCTAGAGAGAATGATACTGTAGGTTTTTTCCTGGACCGGGCCAAAGTTAATTTTATCCCCGTGAGTATAAAGGTTATGAGTTTGTTAGTGGCCTTAGAGGCATTAGGGATGGGAAAATTGAGTAGAGCTATGTGGGGTTGTTTCTGGATAGGTAAGCCCCTGACTCTGTGGATCATTTGGAAAGTCTTGTTCCAAAAGTTCCTGATTCTGGGACACTCCCACCAAATGTGTAGCATCGAGCCCACATGGCCGCATCCTCTAAAGCATAAAGGGGAGGCTGAAGGGAACATTTTGGAGAGTCTCAGGGGAACCAGATACCAACGGGTCAAGACCTTAAGGTTGGCCTCCGCTAGCACAATGTTTAGAATCCCTTTATAGGCTTGAGTAGAGGCCCTCTGCCAATCCGAGAAGCTCCAAGAGCGGCCCAGGTCTTTCTCCCACTCGAGCATAATAGAGGACTTGAAGTCCAGGTTGGAAAGTGCCTGGTATATCCCTCCCCTTTGCTCCATGGCTCGGCCGCACCAGATCTCATACTCAGTGATGGGTAGCGGCTCTGGTTTTGTGTACCACATTTTGTGGAGAAAGTGTGAAATTTGAGTGAAACGGAATCTCTCCGAGGAGGGCATATCTAGCTTGCTAATACAATAAGGGAGAGATATTGGACCATTGGTATTGAAAAATGCCCGATCCTATAGAGGCCCTTACTTAACCACCAGTTGAAGGATTTGATGTCTAGTCCTGGAGGGAAGTCCGGGTTACGAAAAAGGTGGGCGAGAGGGTGCCAGGGGGAGATAAGTCTAGGGTCTTTCCTAAGAGAGTCCCAAAGGGCAATCGAGTGAGACAAAGTTGGGGCCATAATTGGCAGTCTTGTTTTATGGGGACACCACAGTAAGTAATCGAGGGTGAAGTGTGGAGCGGCCTGTCTTTCCATCAGGACCCAGTCCGGCATAGCCACTTTAAAGTAAATGGTAGAAAGTTGAGCTAGCTGGGCAGCCTGGTAGTACTTCTTGAGGTGTGGCAGCCCCAGACCTCCCCCATTCCTGGGGCGGAAAAGGCAGTGTTTAGCTATCCTGAATCCTTTTGCTCCCCAAATGAATTTAATTATCTTAGCTTGATGTTTGTGGAGGGAGTTGGAGGAGATAGCTATTGGAAGGGAACGGAATAAGTAAAGAAGGCGTGTTGGTAGGTTCATCTTCACTGAGTTGACCCTGGCTAGCCAGGACAGGCCAAGAGAATCCCATTGTTTTAGGTCAAGTTCTAACTTATGAAATAGTGGAGGGTAGTTAGCTGAGTACAATCGATCTATGGAGTTTGTTAGTTTAATTCCTAGGTAAGGTAGGTCGGACTCACTCCAGGCAAAGCCGAAGTTTTCCTTCAAGCTGGGGACCAGAGAAGGCGGAAGATTTATATTTAGGGCAGTGGATTTAGAGTAATTGACTTTAAGGCCTGAAACTTCACTAAAGTCATCCAGAATAGCGCAGATATTAGGGAGGGAGGTTAGCGGAGAGGTGACAAATAGAAGAATATCATCCGCGAAGAGTGCACATTTATGCGACTGAGAGCCACACCTAACTCCATGTATGTCAGGGTGATCTCTGATGGTTGAGGCCAGAGTCTCCATTACTATGGCAAAAATTAGAGGGGAGAGGGGACATCCTTGCCTGGTACCCCTCTTGATGGGAAAAGGGTCCGACAGGAAGCCCTGCATGTGAATTTGAGCTTGCGGGTTGGAATATAGGGCCCCTATTACATTCATGAAATGATCCCCAAAACCCCATTTCCTCAGAATCGAGAAAAGAAAGGGCCACGAGACAGAGTCAAAGGCCTTTTGCAGGTCGAGGGATAATAAGAAGCCAGATTGGGGTTGACCTCCGTCCCAGCTCGAGTTTAGCAGAGTGATTATGTCAATGGCCCTCCTAACATGGTCCGGACCCTGGCGCCCGGGAATAAACCCCACCTGGTCCTTATGTATGTATAGGCTAATGAAAGAAGCTATGCTGTTTGCCATTATTTTGGTTAGAATTTTGAGGTTGTTGTTGATCATGGAGATGGGGTGGCAATTAGCTACAAGACCAGCATCCTTACCAGGTTTGGGGATTACCGTTATGAAAGCCGAATTTAGAGATCTGTCCAGGGTGGCACCTTTGCGAAGATCGTTTAAAAAATCTCGCAAGATAGGAGGCAAGGGTTGGGGCGAAATGTTTGTAATAAGGAATTGAAAATCCATCAGGACCTGGGGCGGAGGATGACTTCAGGGACCTAATTACCTGAAGGATTTCTTCCGCTGTGACTGGAGCTTCGAGTCTGTCTCTGTGGTGGTTTTCAAGGGTGGGGTTCTTGTGAGAGTTTAGGAAAAGGTCTAACGAGATTGGGGAGTGGGGTTTATGAGAGTTATATAGGGCTTTATAAAAGTAGTGAAAGGCTCCCAATATCAGTTTGGGATTTTGAGAGGGAGAGGAGCCGTTCAGCTTAATTTTGGGCATGGCATGCAGCTTAAATCTGGGGGCTAGCTTAGAGGCTAACATAGGCCCCGGTTTATCTGTTTGATGATAGTATAGAGCTCCCGACCACCGGAGGTTCTTTTCCGCCATAGTCGTAAGTGCTAGGTTTAGGGCCGTTCTGGCCGCATCTAGCTTGGCCGTTGGGACTGAGGATGGGTTTGTTTTATGTCTGCTACTCAGGGTAATGAATTCACTCTCTAGCTTAAGGATTTCGGCCTGTCTAGCCTTGCGGAGGGTGGAGGATATTTGGATGAGCTTCCCCCTAATTGAGGGCTTATGGGCTGCCCAAAGGGTGGAGGGTGAGACATCCGGAGTATCGTTTAGCCGGAAGTATTCTTGGATATGATTGTCAATTTCCTGAGCATGGCAGGGGTTGCTAAGAATGGAGGCGTTCAGTCTCCAGCAACCTCTCCCCCTTGAGCAGCCCAATCGCCTCAATATCAGGTAAAGCGTGGAGTGGTCTGACCAAGCTGAGTCCCTGATATAGGACTTTGACACTGAAGGGGCTAAAGTGAAAGGGATAAGGAAGTGGTCTATCCTTGAGAAGGAGTTATGTGAGTTAGAGTAATGAGTATAATCGCGTTTGGAAGGATTCATTTTCCTCCAGGCGTCGATTAGACCCTGTTGGTTGAGAGTTTTAGCCACTGCTTGGCTTTGTTTGGTTGGGCGGATGAGGCCCTTTCCTGGAGGGCGAGATTTATCTAACCCTGTGTCAAAGGCTACATTGGAGTCTCCTCCGAAGATGGTTGTGCCTTCGAGGAGGGGGTTAAGGGTTGCTAGCATAGCGCTAAAAAAATTGCTCTGCCCTGTATTCGGGGCATAGTAAGATATTAGGGAATACATGTGGTTGTCAATATGGCCCTTAACTAGGAGGTATCTACCTTCGGGGTCTCTAAAGATCGATGAGGTGAGGAAGTTGCAACGTTTGGCAAAGAGGATGGCCACCCCTTTGGTTTTATTCTCGGCGTTGGCAAGATAAAAGGAGGGAAATTTGGGGTGTATAAAGCGAGGGGAGAATGATCTTGGGAAATGGGTTTCCTGCAGAAACAGAATGTCAACTTTGTTATTGTGGTAGAATTGGAGGGCTTTCCTACGCTTCACTGCAGAGTTTAGCCCTTGTACGTTATGAGAGGCAAGGCGTAGTAGGGTGTCTGGTGGGGTAAGGTCAGCCATGGAGCAGTCGAGAACGGATCACTGTATAACAACAGGCACTTACCTCGTCCTGGAGGGGGAAGTCCGGAGGATATCTCTTAAGGGAGGCCCAGCTGACAGAGTTTGAGGTAGCTGTGGGATGTAGGTGTCCCTTGGCACTGGGAACAGAGAAGCAAAGGTTAGAGCAGAAATAGAGAGAGGAACTAGAATATAAGGTAACATTGATAACAAAAAAATAACAAGTACAATTCTGGGGATTAACCCCCGTATTTTCAAGAGTTTGACAAAAATTTTGGTCCCCCCCTTGAAGAGGGGAAGCCTGACCCGGGGAGAGAAGAGTTTTGTCTCCTCGGGTAAGGGAGAGGGCACGAGTGCCGCTCCGGTGAATAGGCCCCTGAGGGGTATAAAATCAACCTGAAACATAGTAAAACAAGCAGCGAAATAAACATAATCTGGTGATTGAGGGGGCGCCTCGTGAAAAAGCCAAAGAAGATAAACGTAGGCCCAGGGGTCACCAGGATAAAATTGAATACAACAGATAATGAAACTGTTCACACTTGATGTGGATACCGGGTATGAAATTGGGTCGCTGCCATGGGGAGGGCCCCCGACCCCCAAAAGGTGGACCAGGGGGCCCACCCAGGCAGCACACCCCACAAAAGAAGCAGGTCAACTATCCATTAGAGACAACAGAACCGAAGGATCAATAATAAATGGAGAGCCAGCAATGGGAGCGAGGGGTCCCACGGGACCAAGTCTCAGCAAGATTGCAAATGCATTAATTAAAGGTAGGTAGAGTTGGTATGGCCGCACAGGCCTTTATTAAGTAAGTCTGCCTTCTGGGAGAAGATGTAAAAAGTAGTAAGAGATAAGAACTGGAACCACAGTCAGGTGACAGGACATTTCAGGGTGGGAGGCCATCCTTCGCTTTCTTAGATTTGGACTTCTGCCACAGGGGGGTCAGGGGGCTTGATGGAGGGGGGCGTTTGGAGCTGGATGGAGTAAATGCTTCCATAGGCGAAGGGGGCCCTTGGAGAGGATTCACAGTTTTTGGAGGAGAAGTTTGCCATCCTGGAGGGAGGAAAATTTGAAGGACTTGTTGCTCAGTTCAAATTTAAGGCCAAAGGGAAATTGCCACCAATATTTGATGTTTTTCTGTTGCAGGACCGTCAGCAGAGGTTTAAGCGATCGTCTGCATTGTATGGTATAAGGAGAGATGTCAGCGAACAATAGGATAGGGTGCCCCAGAAGGTGGATCTGCGCGGCATGTCTGGCTTTCCTCATTAAGTCCTTCTTGACTCCGTAATAGTGAGGCTTGACCACAATATCACGGGGGAGCCCATCTCAGCATGGGAGGCCCAGAGCTCTGTGTGCACGATCAAGTTCCAGTTTATGTGGTTGTATGTCAGGCAGGAATTCTTTGATGAGAGTTTGAACTGCTCCTGAGATGTCTGTAATGCTTTCAGGGAGGCCTCTAATCCTGAAGTTTAGCCTTCTAGATCTATTTCAAGATCATCTATTTTAGCCACTGCCTCGTCTAATTGCCTGTGTAGATCTTGGATCCTGTCTGTGTTTTGATTAGCCCTTGCGACTGTGGCATCCATTTTGGATTCAATTGTCTCAATGCGGGCCCCAAGGTTTTGTAGGTCTAGCTTGATCTCACATGTGATCCTAGAGGCAGTGTTAGCTAACCCTCTATCCAGGAGATCAGCAAATTTAGAGAACATGAGAGCCATGTCCTGTGATTGTGGAGGGCTCTGATCTGGGATCCTTAGCTGGGCTGAGTGTATGGTAGTGTGGGAAGGAGCTGGTGTCATCATGAGTTCCTCCATTGTCTGATTAAGGAGGGACTCGGTGGATGCAGGAGATGTAGGTCCTTGCTGGATTGCAGTTCTAGGGTATCTATCTCCTACCTCCTCCCTCCATGGGGATTGTGCTGGGGAGAGGCTGCGGTCTGCCTCGAGGAGCGATCGCTGCACCGCCATCTTGGGGCCTCCGGCCAGGGCGCCTGCGGCTGAAAATTTCTCCCGCAGATCCCTCCTGGCTTGACCCGTGCTCATGGAGATGCTCCCTGGGGGAGGTTCCTCTCGTGTGTGGCGGCCGTGAGGAGAGATGCCTTCGCTGCTGTGCGCTGGGGCTCTTTGTCACCGGAGCGGGACGGAGCTCGGGACCTAAGCGTCCATCTCGTCGGCTCCGCGCATGCGCAATTTGTGTCTTTTTTTCCCCACAAATAGATCTTTCTTTTGGTGGTATTTGATTCCCTCTGCGTCATTTCTGATCACCCCTATAAACAAAAGAAAAGCGACGATTTTGCAAAAAATAACAAAATTTCTTACTTTTTGTTATAATACATATCCAAAAAAAAATATAAAAAAACTATTTTTTTCATCGGTTTTGGCCGATTTATTATCTTCCTCATATTTTTGGTAAAAAAATTGCAATCAGCGTTTATTGATTGGTTTGCGCAAAAATTGCAGTGTTTACAAAGGATGAGAATTCATTTATGGGGTCTTTAATTTTTTTTATTTTTTACTAGTAATGGCAGCGATCTACGATTTTTATTGGGACTGTGATATTACAAAGGAAATATCGGACCATTTTGACACTTTTTTGGGACCATTGGCATTTATACAGCGATCAATGCTATGAAAATGCATTGATTACTGTGTAAATGTCACTGGATGTGAAGGGGTTAACCTGGAGGGGCGCTCTAAAGGTTAACTGTGCTCCCTCAGTGTGTTCTAACTGTATGGGGGCTGGGCTGAGTGGGGGAGGAGAGCGATTGCGGCTCCCATATACAGGGAGCCTGTGATCACATTCCTTCCCCCCTGTCGGAACGGAGATCCGAGTTTACATACACGGACCTCCATTCTCTCAACACAGGGGAGCCATCGCGTGTAGCCGGCGGAGATAGAGTCCTCTTTACCCACTCCCTGGCCTCCGGCGGCACGCGCTCACAGTGCGCAATCTCGCAGCCGCTGTCAGGTGATGTCGGTTTGCGATAACGAACCAAGTTGCCGCTTTTAAGCCATGGGGGGTGGTCAGCAACTGGTTAAAAGCGCTTATGAATGCAAACGAGCATAAATGCGGGTTACAGAGTGTACACACATTTACAGCATTTGGCATTTGAAATGCTGGTGAACTACAGTCCTGAACATGATTTTCTGCTTTCAAAAAAACATCAGTAAACTCAACTGCCTCTAAACTACTATAAACGATTGAGTGTACATGTACACATAGGATAACATTGAGGAGAGTTCAGGGGCTGCTGAAAAAAAGCCCAACTGCTTCTAAACCTGAGTTTAGCAGCTGCAGTGTACATGAGGCCTAATTATAGAGGCTCAAATGCAGAGCCATTCACATTATATTAAAAGAATCATTTACTAAGATATTAAAAACTTTGCAGAATAAGTACTATCAATTGCAAAAAAGTAAGTGATACATATGCTCAGTGTAGGGATAAGGTCATCCAGCGCCCAGGGCAAACATGCCAAACTTCTCCCCCCCTCAAGCTGTGCATGGGTTAAATAGTCATTAATTCCTAGTACACATGATGAGAACATTGGACGAAGACAAGCGCATTTGGACCAATTGTCTGATAATCTGATCATTAGTACACAGCTTTCAAAAGCTGATTTTGGCAGTTCATGTGAAAATATCACAAAATAAGCACGAAAAAGTTCTTGGAAGATAACAGAACAAATGTGGATTCCCCCCTCTTTCTTTCCCCCTCCCCCCTCCCTCCCCCCCCCTTTTTCTCCCCTTAAATCCGATATCTTTTGATTCTAAATTGGACAATATAATCACTACCTCTACAGATACCCAACATTAAGAAATGTACCTATTTCCCTTACACTACCCCTTCTCTGCCGACGAGGAGCTTTGACCCACTGGTTTGCGCCCCCTGGTGTGAGTGAGTATGTTGGTAAGCGGATCATTTTTTACTTTCCCCAAGTTGTATACATCATATGCATTTTTGGATATGGTTAATATATACAGTTATAGTAATTGTTATATTGCTACACTGTATGACCCTCCTCTTTATCGCCTTAGACATCTCTCCTGAAGAAGCGGTTTCATGCCCGCGAAACATGTAGAGCATTCTAGATGTCCTTGGCTCAACTCCTCAACCATCTTGTTTCACCTCTGGGTGTTTGTCTATCCTCCCATGTGGGAGAAATAGGTTTAGCTGGTGACAAAATTTTTTTTTATGTATTTATGTTCTTTTGATAAACAATATTTTATGCTTGTATAAATAAACTGAAAATTTTTAATTATGATGTAAAGTTTGTTTAACTCAACACAGTGGTGCCGTGATAGTCCGATCCCCTGGGTTTTCACTGGAATATTTTGTGCAATTGGACAGTGTGAGTGTGGTTTGGGGACCACATAAATTATTCACACACCCTCTTTCCAAGATATAGTATGTGTGTATGTGGAATGCATCTAGAGTCCCAGTATATGTATTACCTATTCAAAAACATTTTACTTTCACTTTAGTAAACCTGCACTGCAAGGGTCAGCACAGGTTTACGGGACAAGGTAGCACAGTCTGGATAGCAGAACAGGGGGACTCACAGAAGGAGATAAAGCATTGTTATCTGTCACTTATCTTCAGTCGGCAGAGGAGAGAAGAAAGCTCCAATGTCTGCTGGGCAGAAGGGCTGCAGTGTACTGCCATCTGCCTTCTCCTCCCACCTGTAGAGAAGCTCTCACTGTCCTAATCCAGCTGCCCAGCCTGACAGGGACCTGTGCCCGGGAGAGTGTTTCTGTTGTTCCCAGGAAGGGGCGGGGAAGCCTGCAGGAGGTATGAGAATGTTCTCAGCTCAGCTTTGGACAAACTTTAGGATCGCAGAGGCTGAGACAGACGGTGATGCTCAAGTGTTTTGGTGCCCCTTCCCAAATTCAGCCCAGGGCAGTGGCCCCTCCCATCCCTGCCTTGAACTGGCCCTGCATATGCTAGCAACTGTTCACACTGATGCAATTTTGAATGCATTCCAGAATGCATTGATTCACATGACAAGTGAAATAAAGTATGTTTCTACGGACAAAAAAGAGAGGGTGGGACTTTGAATGAGATCCGCCACTGAATAAATAATAGTAGTCCTTTGTTTGTATAATTCATGCAAACATGTTCTTTTATGAAAAGCATGATATGTTATAAAAATAATCCAATCATGTACAAAGACAATTATTATATACATTTTAGAAAACAAAAATCAAAAAGACATGATTAATAATACAAATTCATGAACCACTCATCCATAGATTATATACAATATGTACAAAATGCATTTTGTGAGCCGAAATTGTCTTGGCATCTGTTAATGTAAACTCGACGCGTTTCATGGCTCGCGGCCATTCGTCAGGAGTATGATGCAGAAAAGACACTCTGAAAATGAATAATATGTCTATAAATACCTGGTACCCCTTAAAAGGAAAAGATGATCTCAAAAGAGATTGTAATTTACAAACCAGCTCCACAGCAAAGCCCAGCCCACATCAGGGGGAAGGTGGGGGCTGGTGATGAGAAGTCTAAACAGAGACGTCTGTGTTTCTATAGAGTCCATTCACATGAATGCAGTTAGAATGCAGTGCAATTTTAAAAAAGGGTCCTGTGTTGTTTTGGTGTAATGCATTGCGATTTTGAGCCCCATATAATTAAATGGAAACTGCATGAAAAATGCATAGGTGTTCAAATACAATGTGATTCCAGTGCATTTTCAATGACTCTGCACTGACTTAGGCAGGTGTGAATTGTAGCAGCAGGAATCTTCTGATTCCTGCTGCAGCTCTGAGCCACTAGGTGCCGCCCATTGGCCCAATTCACTATAATGACAGGTCCCCTGAAGCCGCAGCTATTCACAGTTGTCTCCACAGCCAACAATTACCTGTGGTGATCGCTGCTGTATGCACACAAAATGTAATCACTGGCTGTGCAGAGAGCCACACCTAACCACTCAGAGCTGCAGTAATCAGAAGATTCCTGCAGCTAGAATTCCTACTGGCCTAAATTTCAGGTGTTAATGTATCCTAAGAGAGGACCCAGTGAGAAGATCACGCCACCAACCAAATGTAGGGTTGCCATCTCATCCCTCTAAACCTGAACACATGTTAATTGCACAGGTTCTGCCAATGTAATGCAGGTATGGCACAAAGTGAGTTTAATTACCACCTTAATCAGCCACAGAATCTGTGTAATTAATATGTGTTTGGGTTTAAAGGGACGAGGTGGTAACCCTATACAGACCAGATAAGCAAACCCAATGTAGGTAAGTTTTCTACAGCCATCTCTTAATCTATAGGTCCCATGCTTTCAGAAAATGTATGGGTTTTTTTGACTCTCTTATATTCAATATGCATTTTATCAGTGTATGTGAAAGATGGTTCAATCACACAAGATACAAGATAGGAGGCAGACTGGCAGCAAAAGGGTTAAATAGAAGTATAGGGCTTCATTAACGTGTAATAAAGTAATATAAGAGGTTCACTTAACTGAAATGTATGATGTTGAACTGCTTTTACGGAAAAAAAATGTTTTTCCTCTTATCTTGTCTGCTGATTTGAAGGTCATGAACATCTGAGGTAAGGAATTACTTTGATTATTTGCAAAGCAGGAGTTGGCAAGATCTGCATTGTTAGCTACTTGATGAACATAATAAGATGAAAAGTATTAAATACTTAAAGCTGGCCACAGATGGCCACATAATCACAAGAAACTTTCTAGATTAAATCATTACATGTGACAATTGAGATGTTTCTCACCTTCATAAAACAATAAGCCTTTTCAGTATTTGGAGGCTCTTGTTATGGTAGGCTTGGCCTGATCGTTCACCTTTACATAGTGAGAGTAAGGCTGGGTTCACACTATCCGACACAAAAACAGTCAGACTTTTGATCCTACTTTGCCCTGCAACATCGGTCCTACTTCTGTCCTACTTTGGTCCTACTTCCATCCGACTTGAATGAACAAGATAAGATTTTTCTCCGACTTTGAGATAGTGCCTTGTCCTTTGACCAATCAAACCAATCCCAGTGTAAGATAAATTCCTTTTACTGCTGCTGTAATTACTAAGTCGGATGTCACAAGTCGGATAGTTAGGACAATGATCCGACTTTGATCCTACTTCAATGATATTCAATGGGCTGAAGTAGGACCAAAGTCGGACCAAAGTAGTACAGGAACCTTTTTCAAAGTCGGACCGACTTGTGTCGGACCAGTTAAGACGGCTCTCATAGAGAAACATTGATTTTGTGAGGTAATGCAACTTGTGCTCACAATGTCGGTCCGTTTGTAGGACAAGTGTAAACCCAGCCTTAGGATTAAAGTCCCACTGTTGTTTCAGACCTATAGGGAAGATTTACTAAAACTGGAGCCTGCAAAACTGGAGCTCTACATAGAAACCAACCATCAGCTTCCAGGTTTTAGATCCCTTTCACGCTGAGGCAGTTTTCTGGTGCTTTTGCGCTAAAAATAGCGCCTGAAAACCACCTCCCATTTATTTGAATGGATGCTTTCACACTCGGCTGATGCGCTTGTGGGGCAGTAGAAAAGGTCCTGCAAGCCGCATCTTTGGGGCGTGTTTGCAGCGCTGTAAAAAGCGCTCCAAGAACGCCCCTGCCCATTGAAATGAATGGGCAGCGATTCCTAAGCTCCTTAAAAGCGCTTCAAAAGCACCACAAAATGGGTCTTTTTTAAG
This sequence comes from Glandirana rugosa, assembly GCA_018402905.1. Lineage (NCBI taxonomy): Eukaryota > Metazoa > Chordata > Amphibia > Anura > Ranidae > Glandirana > Glandirana rugosa. The sequence goes on from BLSH010162952.1 coordinate 132,128, forward strand.
GTCACCTTGTCACATGTCCTTAAAAAAAGCATCCCACTAGTGCCTGAAAACCGCCACTAAAGCACCACAAAAACAACCAGTGCTTTAGCGGCTGTTTTAGCAGTGCTTCAGTGTGAAACGGATCTTATTGTCAAAGCTTAATTGAACAAGCTGAAGTTAGAAGCTGGTTGGCCAGATTGAGTGCTCCAGTTTTCTTTTTGTATTTTTTTATACATATTTTATTAGAGTTTTAGAAATAACATATAGTTACATGGAAATACACTCACTACTGTAAGGACAGGCATCTCTGGCATACTGTGTGACTTTGATGTGTACCAAGGCAGTGTGAACAGAATACGTGCTAGAGCTGAACTTGGATTGTCTGGAGATGTTGTGATGAAGCTGGCCTCCAAACTTCCACAAGGTCACAACTACAAGATCTATGCAGAAAACTATTTCACCTGCATCCCACTGATTGTTGAGCTGCTTGACCAGAGAATTCATTACACTGGAACAGCCAGGCAGGTACGCCTTCCCAACTGTAACCTTGATAGTGAGAAAAGCCTACAGAAAAAGGGCAGAGTAAACCTTCATGTCAGAGTGGAGGTGAGCCACAACATCTGTGCAGTGAAATGGTATGACAACAGGTAGGTCAAACTTGTGTCATCCTTTGCTGGCCCAGAACCGGTGGAGAAGATTCAACGCTGGGATAAAGCCACCAAAAGATATGTTGAAGTTGAGAGGCCTTACATTGTGGATGTCTATAACAAATTCATGGGCGGTGTGGATATGTTGGACTCATTAGCAGAAAAATATAAGTTTCCTTTGAAATTCTGCAGCTGGTACTTTTACATCTTCTGGCACACCATCATCCTAGCTGTGATCAATGCATGGCGGCTGTACAAATGGGACTGCAAAGCACTGAATGCTCCCAAGAAAAAGATACTAAACAGGAGGCTGTTTCAAGCCCAGTTAGCATCCTCTCTCATCCTAGTTGGCAAAACTATCATAAAACCAAAGAGAGGATGACCAGGATCAATCCATGAGAGCCCAATTCCTCAGACAGGGAGCCCCTTAAATGACAGGAAGAGACCATCCACAGAAAAAGGGAGTGCTTCAAATGGCACCCCAGCCAAAAGGTCAACTGTACATCCACCAAAAGACATTTGTAAGGACATATATGGACATTTCCCTATAAAACAAATAGAGGACACTGCAGACAATGTGGTAAAGGATATACCAACACACTTTGAAGAAAGTGCAATGTCCACTGCCTTTGGGACTATCATAACTAAGCATGGCTATAAACATAGCTAAACATAATAAATGCCAAAGTTTTCATTTAATGCAGTAGGTTTTGTAAAAACAGTTTAAACATAGTTTTATAATAAATGATTATTAATAAAAAAATATGACTTGCATCATTATTATTTTGTGATAATTAGTATATAGATATAGAAGCTACTGTTAGGACTTAATAAGCAGAAATCCCTTCAAATCAACCTTTTGATGGTCTCTACATTTGTTCTGACAAATTCTGCTACCAAACAGGCCCAATGTTGCAAAATTACAACATTCTCCTAAACACGTTCTAAAATTTCATAAAATGGAAAAACCCAGTGATTTCTGCATTAGAGGCCTCCTACCACAATATCTAAAAGGTGAAAACATTTTTTTTGCAGTTTTCTTCTATATTTAGGTCTCCTGCGGTTAAAAACCTGAAAATGAACAATCAACAACATAAATAATGCTGGAAAACAAATATGTCACTTACATACAGCATGTGAGTAAAGAATAGATTGTGGCCTGCGAAAAAGACAGAGAATATGGAGGGAAATGTATAGAGAGGGGATGTCTTTGTGTTTTAATAGATCAGGCATAACCAATAGGACTTTTGTTAGATTTGAACTTTAGAGAAAGATGGTTCTTTCATAATGAAAATTCATGTTGCACCAGTATTTAAAGCCACCCTAACTGGTGGTCTTTGTATTAGTAAAACAAATTCCCAATCACTGTGGGTGTGAAAATTGTATTCCATCCCCATTTGCTTACCTATACTCACTTTAACCACTTAAGGACCGGAAGGTTTAACCCCATTAATGACCAGGCCATTTTTTGTGAGATGGTACTGCGTCGCTTTAACTGCCAATTGTGCAGCTGTGCGATGCTTTACCCAAACAAAATGTATGTCCCTTTTTCCCACAAATAGAGCTTTCTTTTGGTGGTATTTGATCACCTCTGCAGGTTTTTTTTGGGTTATAAACAAAAAAAAGAGCGACAATTTTGAAAAAAAGCAATATTTTTTACTTTTTACTATAATAAATATCCCAAAAAAATAAAACAAATACAACAGCAAAAAAAATAATTTCTGCCTCAGTTGAGGCCGATATATAATATTCTTCTACATATTTTTAGTAAAAAAAAAAAATTGCAATAAGCGTATATTGATTGGTTTGCGCAAAAGTTATAGCATCTACAAAATAGGTAATGGATTTATGGCATTTTTATTATTATTATTTTTACTAGTAATGGCAGTGATCTGCGGTTTTTAGTGGGGCTGTGACATTGTGGCAGACAGATCAGACACCTAATTGAGATTTTTGACACTTTTTTGGGAACCAGTGACATTATTCCACTAATCAGTGCTAAAAATGGACACTGTTATTGCACTAATGGCACTGGCAGGGAAGGGGTTAACATCAGGGGTGATCAAGGGGTTTAATGTGTTCCCTGTTTGTGTTTTCTAAATGTATGGGGGACTGTGTGACTGGGGAAACACACAGATCCATCTTCCTGCATAGCAGAAAGACAGGATCCGTGTGATCTCCCCTGGCAGAATGGAGATCTTTACACAGGCAGATTCCAGTTCTATCACTGCAGGGAATGATTGCGGATGGCCGGCGGTCATTGAGTCCGCCAGACCCACTGATTGGCTCCCCATGCTGGCCAGTGGGCGCACGTGTGCCCACAAAATTGAGTTACCGAGCCGACATACAATGGTGGCGATTCGCGGGAACGAGCCAATCTGCCGCAGTATACTGTGGTTAAATATTGTTTCAGGTTAATGATCTTGTATTCTGTTTGCCTATTTCACTTTAATCCCACTCTTTTCCTGATTTTGCCTTCAGACTCTGTTTAGGTGTAATGTCTTGGTTGCTTCCAGACTCACCATTATGAATAGGCTTCTGATTCGGGTCAACCATGAGTGCAATCCACACTTGAATTGTTTACATTTCACCAAAAAGACTAACTTAATGACAAAAAAAAGACATGTGATCCCATTCTCCATAACCATAATGGGCCACATATTCCAATGTGGGGAGGGTACTTTTCCAGGGTGACGCTCGGCATGGCATTTTGTCAAGGGCCTCATTCTAATATCCTTGGCCTGCTGGATGTGGGGGTCTGTGGGGGGGGGATTATGGGAATCTCCATTTCCCCTTTAAAACAAAGAGACCCCACAGCTGCCCCCCCCCCCCCATGTGAATGTGTAACCCTTGTTAATTATTCACACAATATGCAACCTATTCACAAAAAACAAATTGCAAAATGAACACACACAGTAGAAAAAAGCCATGTTGCACAATGCAAATCCAATTCAACCAGGCAATCCTGTGATGTTAATCTATCATCAATCATGATGAACAATGACCTGCCAATCTGCCAGTACAAACACAATGACCCACACTGATTAATCTCTACCACTGAACTCTCACCACAATAGCACCCCAGCTAGTTTTTAAACATTGTCAAATTATTATGCAGTTTGGATGAATGCCATTGACCATATAAGGTCAATCATTTCACCTAGCATCCCCCAGCCACTTTGTATTTCCCCCTAAAAGGTATCATCATTTAATCCACAGAGTTGTTTTCTTCTTGTACCACCTGCAGGCATTTCTCCCTGAATGCATCAAGCCATCCTTTTTCATTCAGTGATACCTGTTACGGGGCATTGTCTGTGTGATGAAATGGCTTGGTTTTGTTGGTGTGATGTCCACAAATTCACCAGATGGACAATCATTTGTTTTTTATTTATTTTCCTTTTCCAGTTCACAGGCAGTTTCACATTCTTCTTCAGCACTTATATCAGTGTCCTCTGAGTCCATCCCAAAGTCACTGTCCCCATTTTAGATGGCATCAATGACATCAAAAACACTGTAGACATTGCCCTTGGCTGGTGGCAGTCTGAGATGGAAATAAACACTGATTATTTTCCAGGCTAAACAATCTTAATGTAAATTAATCCATCATATATAAACATTCAAAAGGCTTCACACATTCGAATCAATTAACACAATCCACATAAGGAACACAATACTGTCTGGCTAGCCTATTGTGCAATATGCTTATTATGCGATTAACACCTATACCCCATTAGGCAATGGCCAGAAAACACAACGGGACCAGTTAAGTATATACATACATTAAAGGATATATAATAAATAATTTATTCCTTAATTTAAACTTGAATTTTTCAAGTAATAACCATTACATTTTGATCTAATCACAAACTGGTATTGTGAATGATCAAAAACTGTATGTATTTCTATGGCTTTTTTTACTACATGGAACAGGTGAAAACTGCAAGGTGCACGGGCAAATTCTGCTACTCCTTTAACCCAACATTGTAAAATTACAACACAGACATAACAAGCTCAAAATCTATTAATATCAATACATTCAACAGTACCTTGATATATGCATGATCTAGACATGTTATTAATCACAGAAAAAATATTTCAGGCAGTTTACTTACTTTAATTCTCCTTTATCAAGTCCAGTTGTGTGCTTCAAGGCAAGTTCACAAGTTAACTGATATCCTGTTGAATGTCAGCCAGCCGGGCACTGGCATTGTATGAACGATGGAAATGACCACAGACTTTTCTGGCCTGCCTCAGGATATCTGGTAAGCCTGGGTACCTGGTCAAGAAATGCTGCACCACCAAATTCAAGACGTGTGCCAAGCATGGAACATGTGTCAAGTGTCTCTGTCAGAGGGCAGAGAGAAGGTTAGCGCCATTGTCGTATACAACCATTTCTGGCTCAAGCTGCCATGGCGTCAACCACCTCTGAGCCTGCCCCCATAGAGCTGACAGAATATCTGCCCCAGTGTGGCTCCTGTCTCCAAGAAAGCCTAACTGAAGCACCACATGGCATCTTTTAGCCTGGCTACTTGCGTAGCCCCTTGGACGCTTAGGGAGCTCTGCAGGTACAGAGGACAATTCTGCAGAAGAGGCCACAGAGGTAGAAAAGGAGGGGGTGGAGAAGGCAGATGTGTCAAAATCACCACCAGCTTTTTGGAGGCATGGTGGCAGAACTAGATCCAACACTGAACCCTGTCCTGCATCGTTCCCAGCTGCCAGTAGAGTTACCCAGTGCGCTGTGAAGGAAAGGTAATGTCCCTGACCATGACTGCAGCACCATGAGTCAGTGGTAATATGAACCCTGCTGCTGACCGCCCTGTCCACCGAGGCCAAAACATTGCCTTCCCCATGACGGTAGAGAGCTGGAATGGCCTTACGTGAAAAAAAAAAATCTTTTGGGAACCTGCCACTGTGGGACAGCACATTCCACAAATTCACAAAAGGGGGCAGAGTCTACCAGCTGAAAAAGCAGCAGTTGAAGTGCTAGCAATTTGGCCAAGCTAGCATTAAGATTCATGTGGATGGCTGGGACAGTATTTTTTTTAGGGTTCAGCAACTGGGTAGGGATACTGAGGAGCAAGGAGAAGTCCGCCTTGTTTTCTGGTGTGGGTTTTTCAGGTGCTGTTGCCAACAGGCTGAATGGCTGGTCATCATATGTCTTGTCAAGACAGTAGTGCCCAAGTGGTTTGAGTTCTGGCCGCACTTGACCCACTTCAGACATAGATTGAAAATTGCAATGGTGCGATCTACTGCACATGTGTTGAAAAATGCCCACACCAAAGAAATTTTGAAAGTCCGTGGGGAGCCAGCAGCACCATGCACCTGTGGAGCTCTGTGGTCTGATGCAATAGGATGGCTGCCCTTAAGCTGGCCCCTGGAGGACATCCTGCCTCATTGGAGTCGTGCCTCCTACTCCTCACTTTCCTCCTCTCTTCTCTCAGGCACCCAAGTACAGTCTGTGTCCTCGTCATCCCCTCCCTCCTCATCACTGGAGAAAACTTGGTAGTATGCTGCAGCTAGGGTAACATGACTGCTAATTTCATGTCCTTCTGCGGCACTCCCTGTCTCTAAGCCCACGCTACTCCCTTCCTCAACCTGGGAACCAACATTGGAGCCTTCAAACAGCTGTGCATCCTCCATCAGCATGTAACCGACACCATGGTCGAATAATTCTAGTGACTCCTCTGTGCATGATGGTGGGGCTACAGAAGGAGTAACTGTGGACAAGGATCCGGTGGAATAGGGTTCTTTGCCAGCTGCGTTGTAAGGCAAACTTGTATGACCCTGGGTGACAGAGGATGAGGATGGCTTAGTTATCCACTCCACCAACTCTTATGCATGTTGTGGCTGAATAGCACGGCCAACAGCAGATAAGAAAGGACAAGCGAGAGGATGCACCATGTCTGCCACCACCACTTTTTACTGAAGACACAGAGACTGTGTTATGAAATGGACGCTATTTTTTGGCATCTGTGTGCCTATGCGCATGCACGAGCCATAAACAGCGCCAAACAGCTCTATTTAGGCTAACAATGCTACCTTCCAAGCACAAGCTCCGGAGGAACCCTTCTGCACCACTACTCATCCAAGCCCTCGTGCCTCCCTGTACTCTCAAGCTCCCTGTTTGCACTACCAGGGGTTCTGGAATCAGGGTCGTAAGAGAGGTTGGTCCCTGCATGAGCCAGACTCCACCATCAGGTGGGAGACAGTAATGGACAGCTATGTCCGAGTCTGCACAGGAGCCCTCTCCAACAGAAGATTTTTGCCAGCATTTGGTTGCCTTACACGAGCCATTCAGAGCTCGCAAGATTACTCCAATTGCTGGTCTCTAGAAAAAAGGGATAGGATCCCGACCCTTGATGGTGAAATCAAGGAGATTAGAGACAGCTAAGGCACTGCATGATACCTTTTAGCCTTACTCATCGAATAGCCCTTTGAATGCTTAGGGCGTACTTGTAGTTCATAGGACAATTCAGCAGAGGAGGGCATAGAGGTGGAGGAGTAGGGATGGTGTTTGTGTTCGGATCGAACGTAAGTTTGATCTGAACATCTGGTGTTCGCTTGTTTGGGTGTTCCCAAACATTATGGGGCATTCGCGGAAACTTTGCACGCCCCATAATGTTTTAAAATGGCGGCGGAATGCCGCCCGCTGATTGGCCAAAGCATGCACATGACCTGCATGTTTTGGCCAATCAGCGAGCGGCCTGCTGTGAGAGCTTTGATTGACTAAAGGCAGGATGCCTTTAGAAAATCACTGCACAGCAGTCTCAATCCATGTCCTACACTATATAAAGCCGCTTGTACAGCGACTCTATGATAGTGTGTCGGCATTTCTTGATAGAGAGAAAGCATAGGTTCCTGTATACAGGCAGTTAAGATAGCTAGATTGAAAAAAAAATGTAAAAAATAGACAAAAAATAGCTAACTAACTAGATAAATAGTTAGATATCTAAAATATATCTGTCAGTTAGTGCAGACAGGTTAGTGTAGGGAAAAAAAAAATATATATATATATATATACAGTCTAATATATACATATATATATATATATATATATATATATATATATACACACACAGTGTGCTATATATCAGTGTACACTGTACATACGGTACATAGTCCACTTGATGTGGTGTATAAAAATATATGCAGCCTGGTATATATATATATATAAATATATATATATATATATACACACACACTCAGCGTATTGAGCATGCACTATTAGTGTTGAGCGAACCCGGACTGTAACGTTCAGGTCCGTACCGAACTTTGTGGTGCCCGGGACCCAAACCCGGACGTTTCAAAAAATGTTCGGGTTCGGGTTGTGGGTTCTGGTAGTTGATCACGCATGTTGAATAGCTGCAGGGCAGCCAATCAACAAGCGTTTTACTGGTTTGCCCTTAGAAGCCATCACAGCCATGCCTACTAATGGCATGGCTGTGATTGGCCAGTGCATCATGTGACCCAGCCTCTATATAAGCTGGAGTCAATTGATGCTGCAGTCACATGCTCTCTGAGACTCTGAATAGTGTAGGGAGAGGAAGCTGCCAGCGTTTTTGTGAGGGACAGATTGCAGACATTTTAACATCTGATCCTGCATCCTGAGATTACTACTACTGTTGCTCTGAGTGACAGATTGCAGAAATTTGAGAATCGAGATTTCACATACTGCTGCTTTGAGTGACAGATTGCAGATCAAACTCTGCATAACACAATGATCGCTACAATCGTACACAATGATCAGATTGTGGGAGTAATTTGAGATTTCACATACTGCTGCTTTGAATGAGAGATTGCAGATCAAACCCTGCCTAACACAACGATCGTTACGATCGTACACAACGATCAGATTGTGGGATCGTACACAGCGATCAGATTGTGGGAGTAATTTCAGATTTCACATACTGCTGCTTTGAGTGACAGATTGCAGATCAAACCCTGCATTGCACAACGATCTGACTGCACTAGGTAGAGGCTTCTGCTTAGAGGGACAGATTATTGTTCAAAAATCATTGCCTACTCCTATAGGGCCAGGTTCCAGCTGTTGCTGTAAGTGACACATTATTGTTCAAAAATAATCTCCTAGTTCTAAAGAGAGAGCTTCCAGCTGTTGCTGTAAGTGACACATTATTGTTCAAAAATCATCTCCTAGTTCTAAAGGGAGAGCTTTCAGCTGTTGCTGTAAGTGACACATTATTGTTCAAAAATCATCTCCTAGTTCTAAAGGGAGAGGTTCTAGCTGTTGCTGTTAGTGACACATTGTTGTTCAAAAATCATCTCCTAGTTCTAAAGGGAGAGCTTCCAGCTGTTGGTGTGAGTGGTGCATTTCTTGCACCAAAATAAAGAGTCCGGCTACGTTGGTGTTTTCAAAAAAAAAAAAGGTATTAATTGGTATCAATAAATACTTACATAGGGCTACATAGTACATTTGCGGGCACAATGAGGAGAGCAAATAAGGGACGTAGTCATGGTGCTGCTGGTGATGCTGGTGCTGCTGGTGTTGGTGGTGTTGTTGAACCTCCTGTTGGAAGGAGAGGACGTGGTCTAGGTGTGCCAGCTACACGCACAAGGGAAACATCTTCCTCAGCTAGCCAACAGAACCTTCACAGTGTATGGTAAGCCAGAATGCCCCTCAACGATTGGTGAGGCCAGAACAAGTACAGGCGATAGTAGATTGGGTGGCTGACAATGCCTCCAGTTCCTTCACATTGTCTCCCTCCCGGTCCCTTTATGAAAGCTCAGAGTTGGCACCTGAACCCCATGGCCATCTGTCTTTCACCACAGCCCCTTGTAAATTAGCCAAGCAGTCTGAGCCCCAAGTCCTGCAAGAGACTCTTATGCTTTTTGATGACTCTCCTGGTGTGCTTTCCGTGGGCCATCCATATAGCGCTGCCCCAGAAGTGGAAGACATTGAGTGCACCGATGCCGAACCACTTCTGTTGCAGGATGAGGACATGGAAACACCAGCGCAGCACATCTCTGATAATGACGAAACACAGGTGCCAACTGCTGCAGCTTGCCTCGGTGTGCAGACTGACAGAGGGTGGCAGTGGTGAAGGGTGGGTGGAAGATGATGTGGAGGATGATGAGGTCCTAGACCCCACATGGAATGAGGGTCAGCGAGTGACGTGTGCAGTTTGGAAGAAGGGGTGGTGGTCGCACAGAGGCATCAGCACAGCAAAAGAGGAAGCAGGTTGCAAAAGCAGAGCGACCGTCCCCTAGACAGTACCCCTGGAACTACTCACCGCATGCAGGGACCTAGCACACCAAAGGCAGCTCAAAGGAGTTCCCCGGTGTAGCAGTTCTTCAGACAATGTGCTGACGACAAGACATGAGTGATTTGCACGCTGTGCAGTCAGAGCCTGAAGCGAGGCATAAATGTTCTAAACCTGAGCACAACCTGCATGACCAGGCATCTACATGCAAAGCACGAGCTGCAGTGGAATAAGCACCTCAAAATCCATAAAGGCCTTGGCATCCTCCTGCTTCCTCTTCTGCTGCTGCCTCGGCCTCTTCCTCCACCTCTACAGTGCCAGTGTCACCTGCCACCCAGCAAACAGACGATGTTACAGCAATGCCACCATGTCTGCCACCGTCCCCAAGCATTTCCACACAGTCCCATGGAAGCTTACAGCTCTCCATCTCCCAAACACTGGAGAGAAAGAGGAAGTACCCTCCTACCCACCCACGATTCCTGGCCCTGAATGCCAGCATTTCAAAATTCCTGGCCTTTGAAATGCTGTCATTCTGTCTGGTGGCGGTGGCTGTCCCACACTACGTGGTTCCCAGCCGCCACTACTTTTCCAGGCGAGCCATCCCTTACCTGCACAAACAAGTCGGGGACAAGATCAAGTGTGCACTGCGCAACTCCATCTGTGGCAAGGTCCACGTAACCACTGATACGTGGACCAGTAAGCACGAGCAGGGATGCTATATCTCGCTAACTGCACACTAGGCAAATGTAGTGGCGGGTGGGCCTGAGGCGGCTAGCCGTTTGGCGCATGTCCTTCCACCACCGAGTATTGCAGGGCATTTCTCTTTGCCTCCTGTTGCCTCCTCCTCCTACTCCGCTTCCTCCTCCTCTACCACCTCCTCATCCGGTCAGCGTAACACCTTCACCACCAACTTCAGCACATCCAGGGGGAAATGACAGCAGGCTGTTTTAAAACTCATATGTTTGGGGGATAAACCCCACACTGCGCTGCAGCTGTGGAAGGGCATTGAACAACAGACCGATGAGTGGTTGTTGCCGCTGAGCCTCAAGCCCGGCCTGGTGGTGTGCGATAATGGTTGTAATCTCATAGTAGCTCTGGGCCTAGCGGGTTTGACGCACATCCCTTGCCTGGTGCATGTGCTGAATTTGGTGGTGCAGAAATTTCTAAAAACTAGCCGGATATGTCCGAGCTTCTGCAGAAAGTGCGGGCCGTCTGTGCGCTCTTTCGGCATTCTCATCCTGCTGCTGCTCACCTGTCTGCGCTGCCTTCCCGCTCACTGCCTCCTATGCGACGTGCCCACAAGGTGGAACTCCACCTTGCACATGTTGGAGAGACTGTGCGAGCAGTAGCAAGCAATAGTGGAGTTTCAGCTGCAGCACTCACGGGTCAGTCGCTCTGCGGAACAGCACCACTTCACCACCAACGAGTTGGCCTCCATGCGAGAGCTGTGTACCATATTGCAGTGTTTTGAGTACTCCACCACCATGGCCAGTGCCGATGGCGCTGTTCTCAGAGTTACTATCCCACTTCTATGTCTCCATGAAAAGACACTTTGGGCATTGATGGAAGAGGATGGAAGAGGATGTGGCACAGGAGGAGCAGGAAAGAGGCATCATTTCCACAGTTATCAGGCCACTCATTCACAAGTGGCTCGGAGGGTGGGTCCCTGCACCAGCAT
>BLSH010162952.1:179534-193242 GCA_018402905.1 Glandirana rugosa
ACAAAACATATCTGACCCCCCTCCACCCCATCTTCTAGCACAAGTCCTCTCCCTTTCCGAAGCATCCTTGCAGAAAATACCCAAAGCCTGGGTTTTGTTTAACCCTGCCCCTGAAGTCCCTTCCACTGTAACTGATAGATTGCACTGGTGGACAGTGATGGGTACTGATAGGGGGCACTGGTTGGCACTGATTAGCAGTACTAGCAGGCACAGATTGGGACCAATGTCCCTGTAACAGTAGCCGTTCCTGGCTTTCTTCTATTCTCGTGCTGATCGTGAGGAGAAAAAAGCCAATAACCGGCTTCTGTTTACTTCCGTGACAAGCTGTCATTGGCTGACAGCTGATTATATGGTAAAGGGCCGCTGTTATTGGTAATTTAACCTGTTTTGTAATCAGCAGAGTCCGAAGGACTCTACGATCACAGAACGTGACTGCCCACGCAGCGTGATAACGGGAGGAAGTCTATTGATAGATCAAAGAAATTGGCTGCACTCTGACTTGAATGAATAATGTAGCAAGCTTTAATTGTACATCCACCAACAACAGGACACGCAGACTAGGTTGACGTGTTTCACACTGTTCAAGTGCTTTTTTGAGAAGTGCAGCCAGTTTCTGTGTTCATTGGATTTCACGGTGGTGAGCCAGGGCTGGCACCTTCCTTGTTGGGTCGTCTGTTTATCTCACCTGGAGCGGCGTCATCCCTGTTTGTCTGGACATCTATTGATGCCCTCCCGCCACTGGAAGACCGCGCTATCATTCGGCTATAGCATGGACGGAAAGTGGTTAATATCATGCCCCCTCTGTGTGTGCCCTATAACCTCACCCCCCTCTGTGTGTACCCTGTAACCGCACCCCCCTCTGTGTGTGCCCTGTAACCTCATCCCCCTCTGTGTGTACCCTGTAATCTCATTCCCCTCTGTGTGTACCCTGTAACCTCATTCCCCTCTGTGTGTACCCTGTAACTTCATCCCCCTTCGGTATGTACCCTGTAATATCATCCTTCTCTGTGTGGACCCTGTATTATCACTCCCCCATGTGTACCCTGTAATATCATCCCTTCCTCTGTGTGTACCCTGTAATATCACCCCCCTCTGTGTGTACCCTGTAATATCATTCCCCCTTAGGGTTGCCACCAGGGCCGATCCTAGGGTCACAGGCGCCTGGATGCAGAAATATTTCTGGCGTCCCCGCATGGGCGTGGTCATCTTACTAACCCCTCCCCTTTACAAATGTTTCTATGGCAATGACTCAAACACAGAGATGCTCCCCTGGGATCCTCCCATGATCTCTTAACAATAAACAAAATACAGGAAGAGAGTACTCTAATGGGACCTGGAGGGGGTCTCTCTAATGGACACAAAGTGGGCTTCTGTAGGGGAGAGCCCCCAGATATACTGCAGACATGATACAAGAGATGGTCAGAGGCTGCAGACATGATACAAGAGATGTTCGGAGTCTGCAGACATGATACAAGAGATGGTCAGAGACTGCAGACATGATACAAGAGATGGTCATAGACTGTGGACATAATACAAGAGATGGTCAGAGGTTGCGGACATGATACAAGCAATGGTCAGAAACTGCAGACATGATACAAGAGATGGTCAGAGACTGCAGACATGATACAATAAATGGTCAGAGACTGCGGACATGATACAAGAAATGGTTAAAGACTGCAGACATGATACAAGAGATGGTCAGAGACTGCGGACATGATACAAGAAATGGTCAGAGACTGCAGACATGAAGCAAGCGATGGTCAGAGACTGCAGACATGATACAAAAAATGGTCAGAGACTGCAGACATAATATAAAAAATAGTCAGAGACTGCAGACATGATACAAGAAAGGGTCAGAGACTGCGGACATGATACAAGAAATGGTCAGAGACTGCAGACATGATACAAGAGATGGTCAAAGACTGCGGACATGATACAAGAAATGATCAGAGACTGCAGACATGATACAAGAGATGGTCAGAGACTGCAGACATGATAGAATAAATGGTCAGAGACTGCAGACATGATATAAGAGATGATCAGAGGCTGCGGACATAATATAAAAAATGGTCAGAGACTGCAGACATGATACAAGAGATGGTCAGAGACTGCGGACATGATACAAGAGATGATCAGAGACTGCGAACATGATACAAGAGATGGTCAGAGACTGCAGACATGATACAAGAGATGGTCACTGACTGCGGACATGATACAAGAAATGGTCAGAGACTGCGGACATGATACAAGAAATGGTCAGAGACTGCGGAGATGATACAAGAGATGGTCAGAGGCTGCGGACATGATACAAGAGATGATCAGAGACTGCGAACATGATACAGGAGATGGTCACAGACTGCAGACATGTTACAAGAGATGGTCAGAGACTGCAGACATGATACAAGAGATGGTCAGAGACTGTGGATATGATACAAGAAATGGTCAGAGACTGCGGACATGATAAAAGAGATGGTCAGAGGCTGTGGACATGATACAAGAGATGGTCAGAGACTGCAGACATGATACAAGAGATGGTCAGAGACTGCGGACATGATACAAAAAATGGTCAGAGGCTGCAGACATGATACAAGAGATGGTCAGAGAATGCAGACATGATGCAAAAGATGGTCAGAGACTACAGACATGATACATGAGATGGTCAGAGACTGCAGAAATGATACAAGAGATAAATGCATGAAATGCAGCCTGATCAGTGCCCATCAAATGCAACTTACCAGTTCCCACCAAATTCAGCCTACCAGTGCCCACCAAATGCAGCCTACCAGTGCCCACCAAATGCAGCCTATCAGTGCCCACCAAAAGCAGCCTACCAGTGTCCACCAATTTCAGCCTACCCTTGCCCAGTAAATGAAGTCTACCACTGCCCAGCAAATGCAGCCTTATCAGTGCCCAGCAAATGCAGCCTTATCAGTGTCCACCAATTGCAGCCTACCAGTGCCCATCAAATGCAGCCTACCAGTGCCCACCATTTGCTGCCTACCAATGCAGTTTTTATCAAATGCGGCCTACCAGTGCCCACCAAATGCAGCTCCTCAGTGCCCACCAAATGCAGCCTCATTAGTGCCCATCAAATGCAGCCTCATCAGTGCCCACCAAATGCAGCCTCATCAGTGCCCACCAAATGCAGCCTTCTCAGTGTCCATCAAAGGCAGCCTGCCAGTGCCCACCAATTGCAGCCTGCCAGTGCCCACCAATTGCAGCCTGCCAGTCAGTGTTGCCAACCTGCGTTTTTTACTGGCAAATCATGGAAACTCTTACTGGCAGAGCACATTTTTTACTGGCAACCTGAAAAATAACTGAACTCCTATTAAAAACTAAGACAATTGATATTTAAACACAACATGGAAACACTGACAATACCCTTATCAAGTAGTTTGCCCAGTTTACACTTAAAAAGTCAGCACAGCATGACAAATTATCAGACCCTGATATTTATAGACCGTTCTAAAAATCACTGATTTTTACAAACTGTCAGTAAATTTACTGGCGGTTGGCAACACTGCTGCCAGTGCTTCTGGATTACACAGAGCGGCGACGATCTCCTACTGTCACGGAGCTTGGATCTGAATCTCCTGGACGGCCACTGTAACAAAGTCCCACCTCCTAGACCGGCTACCAGCTCCTATGATACAAGTCACATTGATTCAATTTCACTGCATTCACAACTTTTTAACTTGAGAATGAAGGACACTTCAGGGAGACAGTTCTGCAGTATGAACCAATCCTTAGGGAGAGAGAGAGGAAATGATCACTATGGCATATGAAAGGAAGGAGGGATCACTATGGTACATGGAAGGCAGGAAGGATTACAATGGCACATGGAAGGCAGGAAGGATCACTGTGGCACATGGAAGGCAGGAAGGATCACTATGGCACATGGAAGGCAGGAAAACTATGGTACATGGAAGGCAGGAAGACTGGTACAGGAAAGGCAGGAAGACTATGGCACATGGAAGGCAGGAAGACTGGCACGTGGAAGGTAGGAAGATTGGCACGTGGTAGGCAGGAAGACTGGCACATGGAAATCAGGAAGACTGGCATGTGGAGGGCAGGAAGACTAGCACGTGGAAGGCAGGAAGACTGGCACATGGAAGGCAGGAAGACTGGTACGTGAAAGGCAGGAAGACTGGCGCATGGAAGGCAGGAAGACTGACACGTGGAAGGCAAGAAGACTGGCACGTGGAAGGCAGGAAGACTGGTACGTGGAAGGCAGGAAGACTGGCACATGGAAGGCAGGAAGACTGGTACGTGGAAGTCAGGAAGACAGGCATGTGGAAGGCAGGCAAACTGGTATGTGGAAGGCAGGAAGACTGGCACGTAGAAGGCAGGAAGTCTGGTACGTGGAAGGCAGGAAGACTGGCATGTGGAAGGCAGGAAGACTGGTACGTGGAAGGCAGGAAGGGAGGACCAGGGCCGTGGTGGCTACCAGTCCCTCCACCGCAGGCTGCATTGCAGCTGGGCTTCTTTCTCACCACCGACAGCCAGGCTGCTAGTGCGGTGAGACAAACAGGAAGTCGTGGCAAGTGAAGGGGCGGAGCTTCTGCGTTCCAGAACGCAGGGTGGAAGAACCAGGGGGTCACTTCCGGGCACCGGAGACGTGGTTCCAGTCTCCTTAAAAGCGCCGTTTTGCTGGGTCTAAAACAGCAGAGGCTGAAGAGAGCACAGGGAGCATGGAAGCCAGCGCAGCACCCGCACAGGCAGCGGAGGCGAGCTCAAATGCCAGCATCCCTCAGGTCAGCCAGGCCCAGGGCTCTGTGCGCATCCTGGGAGGGGTACTATTTGTGCTTTCCCTTGTACCTAGGGGACTTGGTGAAGGGGCACCTTTCTTTGACTCCTGCACAGAGGTGACATGGAGTGGGGTGATGGTGCTAGATTTACATCTGGAGAATTTGTTTTCTGTTTCAGACCAAGACTCAGGACAAAGCTCAGACAAAGGCCCCCAAAAAAAAGTGTGCGGTTTGCACTGGCAAGCTTAGTACCTCATGGACTAAAGAGGTTTGCCATACCTGCATAGACAATTTGATAAAGGATGACCCAGCTGTTTCTTGTCAGAAAATGCTATCTTCAGTCAGGGATGAGTTGAAATCAACATTCAGTTCATTTAAAACTCTGATCGCTCAGATTCAGGTTCCTGCACAGGGGGATAAGACCCTATCGGGTTCCAGGGTCCCCTCTCAAGTGGCGGATAGTGAATCTGAACCTGAACCAGGGTCACCGGGATCTTCTCAGGATTCTGAATCAGGTAAGGAGCCCCAGAGATAGGGAAATATTCTAGAAGCTCAAGGTATAAATTGTCATTAGAGGACGTGGATGACTTATTAAAAGCCTTTTATACGGCCCTGGGATTAGAGGAGGAAGAATTGCAGCTTTCAAAGAAGGCTAAAGTTTTCCCGGTACACAAGTCTTTGCTTGATACTATCAATCTAGAATGGGAAAACCCAGAGAGAAAGCCATTTTTTTCAGGAAACTTCCTTTTGATGAAGACAGTGCTCAGCCATGCAATAAGCACCCCAAGCTTGACGCACCTATCGAAAGTGTCCAAAAACTCAGATGTAGCTTTTGATGACATGGGGACACTAAAAGACCCTATGGACAAGAGATGAGACATCTTGTTACATAGGGCCTGGGATGCTTCTGTAAAGAGTCTCAAGCCATCCCTGGCTTCCACTTGCGTTGCCAGAAACGTAGAGGTCTGGCTAACAAAGATCCACTCTCACTTGATGGCTGGTACATCCAGGGAGCAGATTTTAAAATCATTCTCTTCAAAGCAGTTGGGGTTCCTGGCAGACTCTTTGGCAGAGGCTGTCAGATTGTCAGCCAGAACATTGGCCCTAGTCAATTCAGTAAGGAGGAGTGTATGGCTGAAAACCTGGGCCGGAGATGCAGCGTCTAAACTGCGCTTATGTGGCCTTCCATTCTCTGGGGACCATCTTTTTGGTTCGGGGCTTCAGTAAGCTTTAGAGCGTACCGCAGACAGGACAACGTTTTTCCAGAGAAAAAGAAAAAACAGCAACTAGAAAGTTTTTTCGGAACCAGGGCAAGCAGCAAGAATCGAGTGAAAAAATCCCAAGAAACATTGGACTGGGCATAAAGGCAGGGGTAGGGGAGAAGTGTTATTTAGCCCTCCCCAGCAACCCGCCAAGCTCCAGTGACTCGTGCACTCCGGTGGGAGGAAGGCTAAAGGCCTTCCTCCCACAGGGGATAGAGGCCACTTCAAGTCCATTTATCAGGGATCTGGGGGCCAAGGGGTCCAGGTTGGAGTTCTCCTCTCAACCCCCCAGATGGATGTTAGTTACAGTCCCCCTCCAAGGATCGAGTGAAAGCAACTGCCTTGGGTTTGTTAGGGGATCTGGTTGACCAGAAGGTCTTGATTCCGGTACCCCGGAGAGAAAGGGGTCAGGGATTCTACTACCACGTGTTTGTGGTGAAAAAAAACATCGGGAAAGTACCGTTTGATCCTGAATGTGCGTACCCTGAACAAGTCAATCAGGTACAAGCACTTCATGATGGAGTCAATTTTCTCAATAAAAAACGTACTTTTCCAGGTTGCTTCATGGCAACCTTGGATTTGAGGAATGCATACTTACACATCCCCAATCACACAGCCTACCAGCAGTACTTGCGACTGGTGGTACAGGTGGAAGGGGAAGTGAAGCATTTTCAGTTTCAGGCTTTGCCCTTTGGACTGTCCTCAGCACCGAGGGTATTCTCCAAGGTTCTGGGAGAGGCTCTGGGGTCCTTACACCTAAGGGCTATCATGGTCATCCCTTATCTGGACGACCTGTTGATTGTTGCAGGGACTTTCTGGGAATTGGAAGACACCTGGAGGTAGTACAGGGAGTCCTCCAATCCTTGGGTTGGCTCATCAAGACAGAAAAATCTTACCTCATCCCAGCTCAGAAGGTCATATATCTGGGGTACGAGATCTGCTCTACCTCCCAGAGGATCTTTTTACCAAAGAGCAAGGTGACGAAGGTAACGAAGGAAGTGTCGGCATTACAAATGAACCAGTGGGTTTCTCTAATTTTCCAGAGTCCTGGGGCTAATGACTTCCTCCTTTCCTGCGGTCCAGTGGTCAAGGTTTCACCAAAGACCGCTTCAGCAGGTGCTTCTCAGGAACTAGGACGGATGTCCAAGTTCCCTGGATGTAAATATCAGGATTCCCTCCAAGGTAAAGCAGAAGCTTTGGTGGTGGAGGAACTCTTAGCATCTCAGCAAAGGGCTGCCTTGGTCATTCCAAGTGTCTCGCAGAATCACTACGGATGCGAGCGTCTGGGGTTGGGGAGCACACTTGGACAACAAAGCAGCACAGGGAAGATGGTCCCCCAGGGAGGCAGCAGCCCCGAAACCAGAGAGAGCTTCTGGCTATTCTGAGAGCGATTACGGCCTTTCAGATAGAGGTCAGAGGTCACAATCTACAGATACACTCAGACAATATAGTGTCTGTAGTTTATCTCAACAAACAAGGGGTACCAGGAGTTGGATGCTGCAGCAGATAGCCCAACAGATCCTTTCCTGGGCAGAGGTCAACCTGGTGTCTATTCCAGCGGTCCACCTAAAGGGGACGCAAAACAGCTTGGCAGACTATCTCAGCTGAGTTCGGGTTTATCGGGACAATTGGTTCCTGCACCCAGAGGTGTTCATAAAGATCTGGACCTGTTTGCTGTGCAAGACAACCACAAGGTACAGAATTTTTTTACCATGAATCCAGCAGACCAGTGCCTAGGAGTCAATGCGCTAACATATCCTTGGCGATTCAGCCTCTGTTATGCCTTTCCCCCCGGTCAGGTTGATTCCGGAAGTTCTCCGGAAATTTATACGGGAACGCACGGATCTAATCCTCATTGCTCTGTTTTGGCCCAAGAGGCCTTGGTTTTCTCTTCTCCAGAGGTTTACTCTTCTTCAGGATTTACTCTCCCAGGGGCCGGTTCCTCATCCTCGGGTGGCATCCTTAAACCTAACAGCTTGGTTTCTGAGGAAAGCATGCTAAGTGCCCAGGGGTTTTCTGATACAGTGGTTAAAACCTTGGTCAACTGTAGGAAACCAGTGACAAGAGCTCTCTATGGAAAGCACTGGAAGAGGTTTCATTCCTGGCTGTCCGAAAATAACAGGGCATGCGATATTCCCTCAATTTTGGACTTTCTATGGGGGGGGGGGCGACAGGGGGCTGGCGATTAGCACTTTAAAAGTACAGACAGTGACCATTAGCATGTATCTCCAGCATTCCCTTATGGAGGATCCATTTGTGTCTAGATTTTTCAAATCCTTATCTAGATCTAGGCCTATCCCTGTTAAATCCTGTCCTACGTGAGGCCTGTCTCTGGTCCTCCAGGCCTTGACAGAGACCCCCTTCAAGCCTTTGGAGAAGGCCTCCGTTAAGTCTCTCACATTAAGGACAATTCTTTTGGCAACGGTCACCTCGGCTCGCAGGGTTGGCGAGCTTCAGGCCCTATCAGTACGAGAATCCTAAAGACTGATCTAGGGTTCCTGCCTAAAGTCTCCTCTGTGTTTCATAGAACGCAACATATTGTTCTCCCATCCTTTTGCAGTCTTCCTAAGGGGGAAAAGAGAAGAAGTTTAGCCTCCTGGATGTCAGGAGAGTGGGTTAGGCCTATCTGGAGGTCTCCAAAACATTTAGGAAGTCAGATGCCCTATTTGGTCTTTTTGCAGGGCCCCAGAAGGGTAAAGGAGCCTCGAAGGCCACCTTGGCTAGGTGGATTAGGCAGGCTATTACCAAAAGTTACGGCATCAGAAGTGTCACTCCTCCTTTAGTGAACGCACATTCTACTAGAGCTCTGTCGGTGTCTTGGGCTGAGAGGGCAAGTGCATCCCCTGAACAAATATGTAGAGGCTACTTGGTCTAGATTCTCTACATTCGTCAAACACTATCGCCTGGATCTGCTATCGGCTCAGGAACAGGCATTTGGGCGTAAAATCCTTCAGGCTGTAGTCCCTCCCTAAGATTGGTAAGTTCTGGCTCATAGGCTGTCCTGGAAGACGCCTCAAGAAAAGCTGAGTTAGACTTACCAGTAGCTCCTTTTCTCTGAGTCTTCCAGGACAGCCGGATTCCCACCCGGTGTTGTCTGGTGTTATGTATGTGATTATATTTTTCAGATACCGCCTACAGTTCTTGAGAGATACTGAGGGAGGCTGGGAGGACCGCCTCTTTAAGTGTTAAGGGTAACGTGTTTCCTGTCCGGTAAGAGGAGCCCCAAGGTCTTGTGGGCTGTCCTGGAAGACTGCCAGAAAAAGAGTTACCGGTAAGTCTAACTCAGCTTTTTTTGTAAAAAAATACCCTTTAATGAATTAAAAAAACAAAACACACTATAAATAAATACAAATTTTCTGTATAATGTGAAAGATGATGTTACACCGAATAAATAGATACCTAACATGTCACATTTTAAAATTGCGCACCCTCGTGGAATGGCGGTAAACTACGGTAATTAATATTCTCCATAGGGGATGCTTTAAATGCCTTTACAAGTTACCGGTTTAGAGTTACAGAGGAGGTCTAGCACTTAAATTATTGCTCTCACTCTAACGTTTGTGGCAATACCTCGTATGTGTGGTTCAAAGACAGTTTACATGGGGGGCGCTTTTTTTTATTATTTTACACTGTCGATTATTATTAGTATTACTATTTTTTTTATTCCTATTACAAGGAATGCAAACATGCCTTGTAATAGAAATAAGGATGACAGGTCCTCTTTATGAAGAGATATGGGGTGAAAAAGACCCCAAATCACTTCTTTATCTTTAAAAGCAAAAGATCAAGATTTTTTTTGATCTTTCGGTTTAATTTTTTTTTTTGTTCCTTCCAGCCTGGACGTGGGAGTGACTTCATGACGTCGCTCCGGTCCTCCAAAACCATCAAGTCGATCAAAGAGGGTTAACTCTTTAATTACCTATAGAATCAGGCGGCTGCACTGTCGGATCATTTCTCAGGCGAACTGGCGGTAATGGTCTCATGAGACGCTCGGAGCGGTTTCATGAGAAAGCTGGCTGTCCGTTGAAAAAAAATGGTACTGGGGTTATGGCTGATATCTTCAGCTATATTCCCGGTAAATAACTTGCAGACTGTAATATATACACCCCGTTCCAAATTATTATGCCAATGATATTTTTCTCATTTACCTAAATAATTGATGGAAACAACAGTCAGCATAATTCTCATGTTATCAACTATTAAGAGTACAATTCAAATTTTATTCGAACAAACCTCCTAATGATAACAGTTTTTTTTTCAAAATAAAAAACTTACAATGTGCTGTTCCAAATTATTACGCACAGTAAGTTTCAAAACACTTTATAGGTTGTAAAGAACTGAAAATTGTAATTTGTTGTGTTTGCAGCATATTTACTGAAATCAAAAAGCTATTTCAATCAAACTTTGAACAACATTTTAACTTTTTAAACATTTTAACAGGTCATGTTACATTTTAACATAGGACCCCTTATTTGATAGCAGCTTCACAAGTCTTGCATCCATTGAACTTGTGAGTTTTTGGACAGTTTCTGCTTGAATTTGTTTGCAAGATGTCAGAATAGCCTTCCTGAGCTGCTGTTTGGATTTAAACTGCCTCCCACCCTCATAGATCTTTTGCTTGGGGATGCTTTCAAAAGGTTCTCAATAGGATTGAGGTCAGGGGAGGATGAAGGCCACACCATGACTTCCTCTCCTTTTATCCTCATAGCAGCCATTGATGCAGAGGTATTCTTTGCAGCATGAGATGGTGCATTGTCATGCATGAAGATGATTTTATTACAGAAAGCATAGTTCTTCCTTCTGTACCAGGGAAGGAAGTGGTCAGTCAGGAACTCCCCATACTTTGCAGAGGTCATCTTTACACCTTCGGGGACCCAAAAGGGGCCGACCAGCTCTCTTCCCATGATTCCGGCCCAAAACATGACTCCACCGCTGCCTTGCTGACGTTGCAGCCTTGTTGGAACAGGGTGGCCGTCTATCAACCATCCCCTACTCCATCCATCTGGACCATCCAGGGTTGCACGGCTCTCATCAGTGAACAGGACTTTTTGAAAATTAGTCTTCATGTATTTTTCTGCCCAATGCAGCCGTTTCTGCTTGTGAGCATTGGTTAGCGGTGGCCGAATGGAAGGTTTATGCACAATTGCAAGACTCTGGAGGACTCTACACCTTGATGTCCGTGGGACTCCAGAGGCACCAGCAGCTTTAAATATCTGTTTGCTGCTATGTAATGGTGTTTTAGCAGCTGCTCTCTTGATCCGATGCATGGATCTGGCAGAAATCTTCCTCAATGTGCCTGCGCTAACCCGTCTGTGCTCTGAATCAGCCACAAATCTTTTAATAGTGCGATGATCATGCTTAAGTTTTTGTGAAATATCTAATGTTTTCATACCTCGTCCAAGGCATTGAACTATTTCACTCTTTTCGGCTGCAGAGAGATCCTTTTTCTTCCCCATATTGCTTGAAAATGCTGCTCTGCTTAATAATGTGGAACACCCTTCTTTAGTAGTTTTTCCTTTAATTGGGCTCACCTGCCAATCTAATTATCACAGGTGCCCGAGATTGTTTTCAGCAATCAAAAGAGCCCTAAGACACAATGTCATCCATGAGTTAAACTGAAAAACAAAATATTTAATCTTTGTGACACTGAAATAGAATTTGCATAATAATTTGGAACAGGGTGTATATACGTATTGCGGTCGGCAAGTGGTTAATCAGCCACAGAACCTGTGTAATTAAAGAGGAGTTCCAGATGTTTCTGTGTTTATTAAAAGTCAGCAGCTACAAAAAGTGTTAATAAACACACACTCACCTGTCCCATGATCCAGTGATGTGGTCACCTGAACCCTCGGGTTCCATCCCCCGGCCCTCTCCCCAGCGCCGGCATCACTAGTGTGGGCACCCGCCTGTGACAGCTTGCGGCTTCACAGCTAGGTGCACACTGCACATGCGCGAGTCGAGGTGCGCATCCTGAATGGCTGGGCAATCTTCTGGGACCTGTGACGTGTCCCCGAAGGTTGCAGGGAGGGAGGGGGAGAGGAGAACTTCCACTCAGGGCGCCGTGGTGCTTCGAGTGGAAGTGGGAGCTGGGTACTTGTCAAAACTAGGTACCCGCTCCTAAAAAAATGACATGCCAAATGGGGCATGTCAGGGGGTCAGGAGTCCTTAACCAGTTCAGATCCGCGCTATAGCAGAAAGATGGCTACAGCGCGGATCTAAATTGCCCGGCGGACGTCCATGGATGTCCGCACTTGTGCGTGCTCTCATCGCGCACTCACAGGCGGCGCACGCGCCGCTGCGCGGATGTGCCCACGGGTCGGGTGGACTCGATGTCTGCTCGTGACCCGCGATCGCCTGTCAGAGCTTCAGAACAGGGAACCGCCGATGTAAACACGGCGGTTCTCCGTTCTGTAAATGGGGACATAACAGATCTACTGATCCATGTCACCGGGATCAGTTAGATCTGTTATGTCCCGGCCGGCCCCGCCCCCATACAGTTAAAACACATATAGGGAACACATTTAACCCCTTCACTGCCAATGACATTTATACAGTAATCAGTGAACATTTAAATTTCTGATTGCTTTATAAATGTCATTGGTCCCAAAAAAGTGTCAAAAATGTCAGACATGTCCACCCCGATATTGCAGTCCCGATAAAAATTGCATATCGCCGCCATTACTAGTAAAAAAAAAAAATAATAATAAAAACGCTATACAGTCAGGTCCATAAATATTGGGACATCGACACAATTCTAATCTTTTTGCCTCTATACACCACCACAATGGATTTGAAATGAAACAAACAAGATGTGCTTTAACTGCAGACTTTCAGCTTTAATTTGAGGCTATTTACATCCAAATCAGGTGAACGCTGTAGGAATTACAACAGTTTGTATATGTGCCTCACACTTTTTAAGGGACCAAAAGTAATGGGACAGATTAACAATCATAAATCAAACTTTCACTTTTTAATGCTTGGTTGCAAATCCTTTGCAGTCAATTACAGCCTGAAGTTTGGAACGCATAGACATCACCAGACACTGGGTTTCTTCCCTGGTGATACTCTGACAGGCCTCTACTGCAACTGTCTTCAGTTCCTGCTTGTTCTTGGGGAATTTTCCCTTCAGTTTTGTCTTCAGCAAGTGAAATGCATGCTCAATTGGATTCAGGTCAGGTGATTGACCTGGCCATTGCATAACATTCCACTTCTTTCCCTTGAAAAAGATTCTAATCTTTTTGGCTCTATACACCCCCACGATGGATTTGAAATTAAACGAACAAGATGTGCTTTAACTGCAGACTTTCAGCTTTAATTTGAGGGTATTTACATCCAAATCAGGTGAATGGTGTAGGAATTACAACAGTTTGTCAATTTCGTGTAGAACAAGCAAATTAAAGTTTAGGTAGCACCCCCACATATCTCGGTTTTTCTAATCTTAGAAAAAGTTCCCTTTCTTCACCTTACAATACGTTACCGGTCCAGTTAGTGGACTGGACTTAGGTTAACTCGTACGTAAAGTGAACGACTTCTGTTTTGACTTCCCTTTTAAGGGGTTCTTGTTCGTCCTTGACTTCTGTCAACGTCATCTCCGGACAGTCTCATAGTGGTCCCTTCTTTGGGTCACAGACCACTACAGATACGCAAGGTTTGAAGTCCGACATTAACTGACGTTTCCTAAACGTTGGTTCGTAATTT
>BLSH010162960.1:20806-30895 GCA_018402905.1 Glandirana rugosa
ACGGCTGGCAGTTAGACGTTAACTGCCGCCGTTTCACCGCGACATTCCGCTTAGCGGCAGTATACTGTCGCCGGCGGTCTAGCGCGTGTCACTCGTGCGTGCGCGGCGGCCACCGCGCGGGTGCGCGAGTGACACAGGCCCCTCCCGGTCCCTCGCCCACGCCGCCGAAGCTAACGACGGCCGTTGGGCGCTACGGGGGGGGGCCTCATTTCCTTGCCTCCAGGCACATTCATTTGTGCCTGGAGGTGAGACACACTCCCCCTTCCCGACACTGGTGAAGGGAAGGGGACAATCCCGTATAAAAATGCACTGATTACTGTGTAAATGCCATTGGCAGTGAAGGGGTTAACCTGCAGGGGCGCTCTAAGGGTTAACTATGTTCCCTGGGCGTTCTAACTGTATGGGGGCTGCCCTAACAGGGGAAGGGAAGTGGTCACAGCCCTTCCCCCTCACACAGAGTGGAGGTCCGTGTTTACTTACACGGACCTCCGTTCCTTTACTCCGGGGGGGGGCATCGCGGGTTGCCGGCAGCAATCGAAGCCGCCGCACCCGCTCCCTGGCCCTCCCCGGACACAGTGAGCGCGTGGGCGCGCCACCGGCGGCGCGTGCGTGCTCACTGTGCGCGATCTGGCGGCCGCTGTCATATGACGGCGATTCGCCTTACAGCGCCACTTTGCCGCCGTCAATTGCAGATTGACGGTCGGCAAGTGGTTAACACCTTATCTCCTAAACATTTTATGAAGGCCACATCTAATTCTTCTTTCCCTTCGGAGAAGCTGCAAGCACACATTGAGAGTTCCAGACTTTCCTTCCAATTTTCATCCTATTTCCTTGTTGAATTCCAATATCAAGAACTTTGCTAAACTGCTTGCTAGACGACTGTAGGATGTTTTTCCAATCTTGGTTAAACCAGGTCACATGGGGTTTATACAGGGTAGGCAGGCATTGAATGCAACTCTGCATATTTTGAATGTTATTTGAATGCCTTCTCTGTGTCTTTCTATAGATGTGGAGAAGGCATTCAACATGGTTCATTGGTCATATATATCTTTAGTTCTGCAGTCTTTTGAGGCCCCATTTTTTAAGCAATCTTGGCATTGTGTTCCAACCCATCTGCCCAAATGTATACCTCTAGCCTCCTCCCAAAGCCCTTCCTAATAAATGGGACCCGACATGGCTGCCCTCTTTCTCTCACCATCTTCAACCTGATGATCAAACCTTTAGCAGAGTCAATACGTTTACAACCCCATATCTCGGGATTTCATTTTCAGACTAAGTTTTATGTTATTTATTAACCTATTTAGCGCCCTAACATACTATAAAGTCAATTTTACTAAATCTTTGATTTTAGATTTAGGGGTGCAAGAGCATATGAGACACTTGGCAAAAAATATGCCATAACTTCTGGGATTGGGCAGGCATCCCATACCTAGATAGATCTCACATTGACCTCCTTTACATCATCATTAGCTAAAGCAAGTTACATGCAGTCAGGTCCATAAATATTGAGACATTGACACAATTCTAATGTTTTTGGCTCTACACACCACCACAATGGATTTGAAATAAAATGAACAAGATGTGCTTTAACAGCAGACTTTCAGCTTTAATTTGAGGGAATTTACATCCAAATCAGGTGAACTGCGTAGGAATTACAATGGTTTGTATATATGCCTCCCACTTTTTAAGGGACCAAAAGTAATGGGACAGATTAACAATCATAAATCAAACTTTCACTTTTTAATACTTGGTTGCAAATCCTTTGCAGTCAATTACAGCCTGAAGTGTGGAACGCATAGACATCACCAGACGCTGGGTTTCATCCCTGGTGATGCTCTGCCAGGCCTCTACTGCAATTGTCTTCAGCTCCTGCTTGTTCTTGGGGCATTTTCCCTTCAGTTTTGTCTTCAGCAAGTGAAATGCATGCTCAATCGGATTCAGGTCAGGTGATTGACTTGGCCATTGCATAACATTCCACTTCTTCCCCTTAACAAACTCTTTGGTTGCTTTCGCAGTATGCTTCGGGTCATTGTCCATCTGCACTGTGAAGCGCCATCCAATGCGTAATAAATATGATCAGATAATACTGCCCGAAACACTTCAGAATTCATCCTGCTGCTTTTGTCAGCAGTCACATCATCAATAAATACAAGAGAACCAGTTACATTGGCAGCCATACATGCCCACACCGTGACACTACCACCACCATGCTTCACCGATGAGGTGGTATGCTTTGGATCATGTGCAGTTCCTCTCCTTCTCCATACTCCATGCTCTTCTCTTCCCATCACTCTGGTACAAGTTGATCTTGGTCTCATCTGTCCATAAGATGTTGTTCCAGAACTGTGAAGGCTTTTTTAGATGTTGTTTTGCAAACTCAAATCTGGCCTTCCTGTTTTTGAGGCTCACCAATGGTTTACATCTTGTGGTGAATCCTCTGTATTCACTCTGGTGAAGTCTTCTCTTGATTGTTGACTTTGACACACATACACCTACCTCCTGGAGAGTGTTCTTGATCTGGCCAACTGTTGTGAATGGTGTTTTCTTCACCAGGGAAAGAATTCTTCGGTCATCCACCACAGTTGTTTTCCATGGTCTTCTGGGTCTTTTGGTGTTGCTGAGCTCACCGGTGCGTTCTTTCTTTTTATGGATGTTCCAAACAGTTGATTTGGCCACACCTAATGTTTTTGCTATCTCTCTGATGGGTTTGTTTTGTTTTTTTTCAGCCTAATGATGGCTTGCTTCACTGATAGTGACAGCTCTTTGGAGCTCTTTGACAGCAACAGATTACAAATGCAAATAGCACACTTGAAATTAATAACACACACCTGGCCATGGAACAGCTGAACAGCCAATTGTCCCAATACTTTTGGTCTCTTAAAAAGTGTGAGGCACATATACAAACTGTTGTAATTCCTACACCGTTCACCTGATTTGGATGTAAATACCCTCAAATTAAAGCTGAAAGTCTGCAGTTAAAGCACATCTTGTTCGTTTAATTTCAAATCCATTGTGGTGGTGTATAGAGCCAAAAAGATTAGAATTGTGTCAATGTCCCAATATTTATGGACCTGACTGTACCTCTAATTGCCAAAGTTGGCTTGGAATTGAACCAATACGCTAACCATGATCTATCCTGGGCAGGCAGATTGATGGTTTAAAAAATGATGATTTTGCCACAGATAATATGTGTTTTTTGCACATTGTCCATTCCACTCCAGCCTCCATATTTGTCCTCCCTATCATCTCTCCTTAAAGGGGTTGTTAAGGCAGTTCACACAAGCACTGCCAGCCCCACTGCTAGTATAACCTGTAGTATACAGTGTATGCCTATTTGTAAAAATTCTTCTGCTAAATACCTTATTCCTCCCCTGATCAGTGGCCACGTTATCAACTGTCGCTCTCTTCCTCCAATGTATGTACTAGGGAGGGAGTGTGATGGATCCCGGACACCCTGACTGGGTATCTCCACCAAGAAGCTGCTTCCCAAGCCCTGGAACATGAGATCAGTGGATCTAGCTATAGTTACCACAGTAACTGAGCAATACCAGTTTTGGAGTAAACCAGAATAAGATCTGTTTATTTGAACAAGATATTAGGCTTTTATACACTTGAGAAGGAGGTCACTCACCACATTAATAATGACCCAAATATTTACCCAAAACATCACTCAATAGTTTAGCTAACGAGGTATAGCTGACTCATGGTCAATCCCATCATAGAGGATCCTTACGAGTTTAGTCAAATTAGCCACCAGACAGAAACGATAGGTGAATGGGAATTCACCCAGCGACAAGGTTTTGATTAAATTGGGATGTCACTACAGGTCAGACTTGCTGTCACCAAGCTTCATAGGGTACAATAAACATTATCATAAGTATGAACACAGAACACCTTCAGACAAAAGTAGGACACCTACTTACAATAAACACATTATAGCAGGTAACCCCAGACAAGTGGCTTGTTGATTATGTCACCATCTGCTTTGAGTTCCACAGTGTGTAGCAGTCATTGATGGAAATGTGGCATCTAGGTCTTTAACATGGATCCCAAGCCTAGAGCCCCAGACTCTGTGTATCTTGGAGAGACAGGGGCCTGGATGCAAAAGTAACATTACTCTAAGGGTGCCTCAAACACACACCTCACAAAAAGTTGTGTTCCCTTAAAAGTCAGGGCCCATAGTCAGTAGGCAAGAGGCTAGCATTCAGTCCCCTCCAAAAGCCTCTGTCCCGTGTGAGTCTATCACATTTCTCCCCCATTAAAAGTCAACTAACTTCCACCTGCTCTGGACGTGAGTTCATCTGGCAGAGTGTACTAACATAGTCAGGAATACTTGTAATCAGTAGGTGTGGGGCAGAGGTACATTGACTCTCTGTCCAGCTGCCAGTACTAGGTGGTTTTTAACATTCTGGGACTAGGCTTGCTGCTGGAGAGAGGGGCCGATCTCCACAGCTCCCTGAAGCTGTGGAGACATTAGGTGCTAGGCAGAGTAAAGCGACAATCTGCCCTGTTGCCAGTGATTCAGCTGGGTGTAGTAGCTTCACTAGATCAGTTTGTTGCTGGAGTGAGGTGTCGACTGCCCTGGCTCCCTGGAACTCCACAGTTGTTGCTGGTGCTGGGCAGAGGTTGGTAGCACTTTGCCCTGTTGCCAGCACTTCTGCTGGGAGCACCACATCATCTGCTCCGGCTAACCGCTTAGGAGGGAGGCCGGCTTTCTCCACTCCAAGACTGTGGATCTGCTGCTGGGGAGGAAGGATGTCCTCCTTCTCTCCCAAACTGTGTAGCTGCCATTGGGGAGGTGAGCCGCTGCTTAATTTCCCATTCTTTCATCTGGCTGATGGGACAATATTTCTCTGACACTGTCTCCCAAGTGCACGGATCCTTGCTGGGGAGGGGGAATAGCTGCCTCCCCTCCCTGCATCTCTGACTTCCACTGGGGAAGAAGAACCACCACCTTCTCACCCTGGGTCTGCGTAACTGCTGTGGGTGTGAAGCAGAGGTCTGTAGTACATTGTCCTGCTGCCAGCCCTTCTGCTGGAGGTTCGCTAGGTGGTTCCTCTACAGAAAAATCTATTGAATCCCCAGTCTCTGGAATTGCAGAATGTCTGGGGCATGGCTGGTGGCACTTGGGCCCAGTGCCAACACTGTAGCAAGTGACTAATCATCCATAACATCCTCTGATGAAAAATCAATTAACTCCATGCTTTGTGTGATCTGTGGCTGAGGAGGGAGGATGACAACCTCTTCTCCTAAGTCTTTGAACTGCTGCCGTGTAGGGACCGCCAGCTTCTCACCCTGGGCCTCTGGAACCTCTGTGGGTGTGAAGCAGAGGTCTTGTCCGATTGTCATTGCTTTCACTTTGGGGACAACAATCTCCAGAGTTTCCACTGCTGATTCTGGGGCATGCTGCTGAACGTGTTCTAGCAGTTGTCTATATTCAATTTACAGGTGCTGTTCTTTCCTTAGCAAATATTCTAGATCAGGTTTAAGCTCTGAGACCCCTACAAGACCGAGCATAGCCTCTCTGTATTCTTGCAGGTCCTCAAGCGTAGGTTCCACTTCATTGCCAAACACAAAAACATTTGTAAGGCTATCTCACAGCAATCCAGGGCCGCCAAAGTCATATCTCTCCAGAAAGCATTCAGTTGTCTCCCCTGAATATTCCTGCTCTGTGTGCCATTAAAGAGCCTGATATTGATTGTCCAGCTCTATCTCCTGCTGGACCAGCCTGTCCAACTCTGTCACCCATTTCTCCTGGGGCTGCTCTCCCAGGAATGCCATCTGCAACTCTCGTTGGTCGCTGGTCCATTGCTCTGGGGTTGGAAAGCACTTGCCCTGGTGTATACCAGCAACCTGGAGGGCTCCTAACCAGAGCCCTACCCGAATCTGCTGCCTGAGCTCCAGGTATTTATCTGCAGACACAATTCTGGAGTATGCTGAAAGAACGATCCGTAGCATCCCCAGGAACTCTGATGCGAGATCCATATTTCCGCTGGGGCAACTGTAGCCTGCTATCCTGATCTTGGATCCCAGTGGAGGTTTGGATGTCCCAGATTTCAGGAAGCATCCCACCACTGCCAACCAAATGTTATGGAACCCAAGCTCTGGAACACTAGACTAGTGAATCTGGCTATAGTTACCCCAAGAACTGTTTATTTGAACAAGATATCAGGCTTTTATACACTTGAGAAGGAGGTCACTCACCACATTAATAATGACCCAAATATTTACCCAAAACATCACTCAATAGTTTAGCTAACGAGGTACAGCTGACTCATGGTCAATCCCATCATAGAGGATCCTTAAGAGTTTAGTCAAATTAGCCACCAGACATAAACAATAGGTGAATGGGAATTCACACTGAGACAATGTTTTGATTAAATTGGGATCTCACTACAGGTCAGACATTCTATCACCGAGCTTCACATGGTACAATACACATTATCATAAGTATGAACACAGAACACCTTCAGACAATAGTAGGACACCTACTTACAAAAAACACATTATAGCAGGTAACCCCAGACAAGTGGCTTGTTGATTACATCACCATCTGCTTTGAGTACCACAGTGTGGAGCATTCATTGCTGGAAATGTGGCATCTAGACCCTTAACATGGATCCCAGGCCTAGAGTCCCAGAGTCTGTGTGTCTTGGGGAGACAGGGACTTGAATTCAAAATAGCATTACTTCAAGGCTCAGAAGGCATACACCTCACTAAGAGTAGTGCTCCCTTAAATGTCAGGGTCCATAGTCAGTAGGCAAGAGGCTATCATTCAGTCCCCTCCAAAAGTCTCTGTCCCAGGTGAGTCTATCACCATGAGGGGACAGGATCTCCCTCTGACGTTTGCTGGGCGGTCACATGACCTCCCTCTGTAGTGTATACATCAGAGGAAGAGAGCGACGGGCAGTCACGTGACCGCTGATCAGGGAGAAAAAATAAGTTATTTAGAAGAATTTTACAAAAAGGCAAACAGTATATACTACATATTATACTAGCAGTGGGGTTGGCAGTGCTTGTGAGCAGTAATGTTCACACTGCTCAGAGCGGTGCTACAAGGGGAGGGGAGGGGGAGGACACAGGAGACAGAAGAAAGCAGGATTTTGGATGACAGAGGCATGTAAACTTACCACAGTATCAGGGCTCAGCAGTCATGATTAACCATGGTCAGTTTACAGGGGGGAGGGCAGAAACTGGCAGGATCAAGCAGGTATTTCAGGTGTTACAGAGGGTTAAATTACACACACTGTGATCTTATTAAAGTTTTAAAGGAACAGGATCCTTTTTTAGGTTAACAAATGCTTTAAGAACACATTTGGCAACATAAACATCCAAAGGTGTTCCTAAGCCCAGTTAATAAAGCATAAATGGGTGGGTGGTTTTGGGATGATGGACTTGCAAGACTATTATCTAGCAATACAGTTGGCTCAACTCAGATACTGGTTCCATCTGTCACGTACCTGGTGGTGGAGTCTGCAACTGCCAAGGACAGCCTCTCTTACAATCCTGACTCAGGAACCCCTGATATGAAGAACAGGAGGCTCAAGAGTGCAGAATTGCACGAGTGCTTGACTGGAACACAGGTGCGATGGTCACAGGCAGCTAGCTGGAGCAGAAGAGGAACTCCGGGGAACAGCTGATGATAGCCCTGTGCTGGACCAAGCAGGTGCTGCTGGATGAGAAGGCCAGAGACAGACTGGATCAGGCAGCAGGCAGGTGGATTAGGAACCGAGGAGCAGGCAGAAGGAAGGTTAGGCACAAGCCGGATCAGCAACAGACTGGCAGCGAAGTACCGAGGAGCAGGCAAGAGGATCATCAAGGAAAGCCAAAGGTCAGGGCAGGCAGATAGCAGCAGTGTTAGAGTTAAGCCGGTGGATCAGAAGAACAGGTTCAGTAAATAAACAGGAAACAGGAATCTCAGGAACGTTGTAGACCAAACGGCATTGATCCCATGTCCTTGTTCGGTTTAAATAGCCCCTTTGGGGCCAAGAATGGTTATGAACGGGGATGCGCGCCTCCCGGTCGTTCTGTCCGTTCGTTCATGCACGCGCCTGCGCACTGTGTTTCTTCTTATGGAAATGCGAGTTCTCCGTATTTCCTGACACCATCCCTTACCCGATGCTCCCTGGGTGGACTTAGAATATGCAAATATGAAACTCCCTGTTAGGAAGAGAATCTGTGACTAAAGTGGACTTTCTGCACCTATGCACGCATGTCTTGGATCTGCTACCCAGCACAGGGGTCACTAAGGGTTAACAGTTGTGCAGGATGATTTCATTGATTGGAGCCCAGCTGCCTTATTTAAACACCTTAGCAGCACACAGACTCTGCTGTCTGATCTACAGCGTGTAGTGTGTATTTCTGATCTGCCTGTACTCTGATTACCTGTTCCTACGACCTGGCCTGCCTGACTTTGCTGATTTCCGCCTGCATCGACCCCTGGACTGCCTATGACCTCCCTCCCGCCTAGCCCTCCTGTACTTCTGCTGCCCGCCTATTGACGACCCTGCCTGAACCCAACCCTCCATCTGCCTGCTCCTTCTGTACTGCACCGCCAGCCAGCTTCACGACCTGGCCTGTACGACCACGCTTCTTGTGCACGAGTGCACCTACGGACTTCCTATCAACACCAGTGACCCAGTCCGACCCTCGTGCCATCCTGCACTCCGAGCCACCTGTCTACTCTACCAGGGGTTCCCGAGTCAGGGTCGTAAGGGAGGTTACCCACTGCATAAGTCAGACTCATCCACCAGGTACGTGACACTCCCACATCTTCACACCATTCTACTAGAAGACATATGGAAACCCCTGACACCAGGAAATATGCCATTGACTGTCAAGACTCCAATTCTGGCATGGAGGGCATTAACTGGTCTATCACAGAACCCCTTCTGTACCCAGGCGATACGATTGCCCTTAGAAATGTTAGAAGTAAATGCTCCACACTTCTCTTTTCAAACATGTCTTGGACAGGAAATCCTATGGGTAGATGATCTGCTTATTGATAATTTGTCAAAACCATTGGCTGAACTTATCAGAGTGTATGGCATATCGGCCTCAAAGTATTATACGTATATTAAGAACAAAGGCATGTGATCTGGTGTGCCCCGTCGTGGCAGGACTCCACCCCTCTATATTGAATGCACATAAAAGAAGGAGAGTAAAGAAGATTTGGGGCTTTAAATGAGATCTGCCACAATGACTGATAATGTATGGAACTGTGTAAAGAAGGTCATATATGTATATAATGTCAACTTGCCATGATTGAAGCACATAGATCATAGTCACAAAAAATCATATAAATGGTCATAAAGCATACATAGGTTTATTATACGTCAAAGACATTCTCTCATATATAACACATGGTATAATGATCAAACGATTCTTCATATACTATGTGCATGCTACAGTGATCAAAAAGCATGATAAAAAATAGTCATACAATATATTTACACAGATCAATATAAATGCATGAATAATACGATTCAAAAATGGCTCGTTCCTCCTATATAAGAAAGTATAAAAATCAATAAAAATAGGACTTCTCAGGGTGTCCTTGATCAATGTTTATAATAGGAACCCCAAAATTTGGAACTCTGTACAGAACTCAACGCGTTTCGTGGTATTTCAACCACTCCTCAGCAGTTTTAGTAAAGGTGATACTGGAAAAATTCAAAAATAGCTATTAGTATATAGGGTCCACTCTCATACTCTAAAGGATGTATTAAGTGAGAAAATATGTCAAACCTTGCTGTAACTCACAAAGCTCCTGCCAATACTTGAATAGCCCGGAACTGAAAGCCAGAGGAGTCCCGGACACATGTCCAGATCGGAGCTGAGGCAGGAGGTTCCCCCAAGGAGCCAAGGGACATGCCGGGTTGCCACATCAAAGTTTTCTTTAGTGACCTGATGTACCTGATTTTAATCCATTTACTCACTCATCCATTCTTGGCCCATGCTTTATCCACTCTACTTATTAATCAACCCACGGTTCTGCACACATCTGGAAATAGTTTAGAACACTTTACCTAAAACCGGGGAGGAACCATACACCTGTTCTTCAAACATCTGGAATCTGTGTGTGAAAAT
>BLSH010163014.1:0-20912 GCA_018402905.1 Glandirana rugosa
ACTCCTAGTTGGACGAACATAAAACCCCATGAAGTAAATGAAGAAGCTGCGTCTGTCAGTGAACTCGGAGAAAAGGATTTTACGGTAAGTTTTAATAAAATCCCTTTATTACAACTATTGGAGCAGGTCACCATTATGGGGCCGAGTTTATTAGTAACAGCTGATGTAGGCTCCTTGTATACCATCATTAAGCATGAGGATGCCCAGAATGCAGTGAGACAAGCATTGGATAGGGATGGTAGATTATGTAGGAGACAGAGGAAATATATTCGGAAGTGCTTAGACTACTGCCTCAATCATAATTTTTTTTGGTACGATAGCAAATTTTTCCAACAGATCAAAGGCATCGCTATGGGAGCACGATTTGCCCCAAGCGTTGCGAATCTATTTATGGACAGCTGGGAAAGAGATCGAGTCGTTGATGACGGCCCCCCAGAACTGGTCCTCTACCGTCGATTTATAGACGATATTCTCTTCATCTGGCAAGGTGACAGTGAGAGTTTGGGAAGATTCCAAAGTAAGCTGGATGCAAATAATAAAGGTATAGAACTCACCTGGCATGTCAGTAATGAGAAGATCACCTTTTTGGACCTGGAAATTGAAATCATGAGTGACAGACTGGTAACTAAAACATTGTTTAAACCAACAGATAGAAATTGTTACATCCCTAAGGGAAGCTGCCACCAACATTCCTGGTTGGATAATATACCTCGGGGCCAATTCATGAGACTCAGAAGAAATTGCACACAACAAGACACATATAGAGAACAAGCTGGTGTGCTGGGTAAACGATTCATAGATAAAGGATATGAGGAGGAGTTAATTGAGGAACAAATTAGAAAGGTTGGAGATATGGAAAGAGAACGACTGATCCGAGATGGAAATATAGGCCAGATGGTGAATAAAAGAGATACTAAGGACTTCTCAGGGGCAATACTACTGGATTTTAACAGACAGGCTAAACAAGTTGAGCACATTATTCGCGAACATTGGCCGATTTTATTAAAGGATAACGAAATGAAAGTACAACTGCCACCTAGACCTCAATTCATTTACCGCAGGGCCCCCAACCTCCGAGATAGGATAGTTAATAGTATTATCGATCCACACAAAAGAAGACAACCCACCTTTCTTGATCATCAAGGTTTCTTCGGGTGTGGGGGCTGTGCAGGGTGTACAAACACCCAAGGTAATCTGAAGAAAAGAAAAACATTCTCTTCCACTATTACGAATAGACAATATGAAATCAGAGATCTGATTACCTGTGAAACTGAAGGAGTAGTATATTGCATTCAGTGCCCATGCAAAATGTAATATATCGGAAGAACCAAATGGAAACTGGGCAAAAGGCTTCAAGAACACATACACAACATTAAGACTGGTTTCAAAGATCACCATTTATCTAGGCACTTTAGGGACTTCCACAGCAAAAGCACGCTGGGATTGAGTTTTTGGGGTATTGAGAGGTATCATAGGCAATGGAGAGGGTCAGGTAAGATCAAAAGCCTTAGTCAACGTGAGTCATGGTGGATTTACCAGATGCAATCCCTTAAACCTAGGGGGTTGAATGTGGACTTCGATTTAAATTGCTTCATATCTGATTTTTAACTATAAATTTATTTTAAAAGAATTTCTTTTTTTTTTTTTTTATTATTAGAATTATATATTTTTTAATTAGAATTATATGTATGAGGGTTGTGCAATTAGAAGTATACTGATTAGTGGATATTGTAATGAGAAATATCATGTTCCCCCCTGTAATGTATATCTCTACGGCTCCTGGTGGATATGCGTATTACTGTCTTCCGGGATGTTATTACACATTTTTTTGTAGTTTTTGTATTTTTTAGTTTTTGTGTTTTATAGTCTTTTTTTTTTTACATCTCCACGGGTCTCGATTTTTACCATAATTATATAGTTTTTATCTCATTTTTTAGTAACATATTGCATACAGTCACTCTTCGTCGGTGACTATGAGGAGACCTTTGTCTAATAGTATCACCATGACAGCAGGATGTTTTCATTTGAACACGCATGGTCGCGGGCTATTAGTCACGTCATGAGTGAGGGGGCGTGACCCCGCCTCCGTATCGTTTGGACGGACGGAGCATGAACGTCAGTGCACCTTTTTAGATATGGAAGTGGTGGCTTCAAGATGGGCATGACATATATATATCTCCCTGTATTCATGCAAAATTAGTATCCTCACATATTTATATTTTATTCATCCACTCGGCTTACACTTAGGCGACGTACAAGAGTGTTTGTGGGCGTTTGCCCTTACTTACAATGGCGGTTACGGCTTCCAAATGGTGACTGCACTTATTATAAATGTCCAGAACGTCACCCTACACACACCCCTTGATAAAGTCACGTGATTCAGTGACGAAACGCGTTGGTGAGGAGCTTTGTGACATTCAGACAGTGGACTGGATACACACGAGTCAGCAGCCGTGAGGTTACAGTTTTTTCCATTACCCATTGTGGATGCTATATGACAAAGCGCAGTGAGTCTTTTTAATCTGCATTTATTAAAAATTGTTGGTTTTAAATTATTCAGCACTATGTCAGTATTTTTCTATCTCTATGGTATGAATTGATGCTACAACACCTTACACCACGCTTCTGAGCCTGTGGAGGATTGTACCCAGGTGGGGATTGCTGTACTAGACCCGAGTGGGGGTCGCCCATTGAGGTGAGCGCATAGGATTGCCTGGCGGAGGTGTGTGCTAGCACTCTGAGGCACTGCATGCCTGAATAAGGACACCTAGGTGGATACGAGTTTTGGAGGATTATGCTCTATGATCACGTTTTGAGAAAAGCGATCCCACTAAATCACTTTTCATACAGCACTTTATCTTTCAGCACTGTTTTTTGAACATCAAGAACTATATTATTATTCTATGGATTCATATGGACTATAATGTCTGCACACTATAAAGAGCGATCTATCACTCTGTCACTCTTTATTAGCACTTTAAGTGAAGTTTTGCACAGTTCTTTGCACAGGGGTGACTGCACCCATTGGAGATTTATTTATATGTTTTTACCTTATAATTTTAGAGATACCTCTTTATTTTATATGATCTATATAGAGGATTGCGCTTCACTACTGCTGTAATTTTATGTATGCTTGAGGGTATAGTGAGGGTACTCTTCCCAGTGAAAGCAGCATCCTGATAATCATTATTTAATACTAGTTGGTAGCGCGGTAATATTATTATCTGAAAAATGGGAGATTGCTGTAAAGGGCTGCCAGCTGTGTGGAGCAGGAAGAACTCTGTAGCAAGGAGAGAGAAAAACAGCAGCACCTCTAAGTGCAATAAAACAAATTTATTAGGCACAATAAAACAATGGTGGTATGCACTCACAAGGTCAGCAGAGGAATGCGCATAAAGACTATAGGGGTCATCCGCTGGATCCCAGGTGTGGAGGCACGCTCCGATGGCCGCTTCCTGGGGTTGGAGCTGGACACGCTGATGGCTTCCAGTGCAGCTGAAAGACCGATGCTGTCAGTGGAGGAGCGAGCTTGCACAGGACGTCAACATCACATCCGTGTGCACCAAGCGGGAGGCGCGCGCGTTCAGATCATCCGTGATCCTTCTTCAGGCATAGCGGGGGCCATCTTGGACAGGAGCAGCTTTTTATGCACAGCCGAGGGCCATTGTGGGCAATAGGGGAAATAATAAGACCAGGCTCAAAACAACCAGACGCATAATGGGACATATCATATAAAATATAAATGAAACATACAGATTTTGAATGGTTATCATATTCTGATCTTAAATGGTCAACATATTCAGATCAGCATATTAAGGTGCACATATTGAAATACACATATAAAAACACATATTAAAATACTTAATCGTATAATGAATAGCTTAGTGTGTTCATGTGCCAGCAACCTATAAACATGAGTGGACCAATGAAATGGAACAGAAGGGGGACGGAGGGGGGGGGGGCGGTGGGGGGAGGAATGGTGGGGTAAAGAAAGGGGGGGGGAGGGGAGGAGCAAATAATGGACTGGGGAAAGGGAGAAAGAATGTACCCAGATCATTGGACCCAACACATGCAAAGTAAAATACAAGATATACTATACAAGTCAAAATGTTAAAAATATTAAAAATATAGAAAAATAGAGAAAAATAAAGAAAAGTAGATCAAGGACTCCCGAGTTAGGAGATAGTAAGGTAAGGGGTGGGTTGGCTCATCATGATATGCACATAGCCAGACTCAACACCCATCTTAAAGAAGAGTATTAATTTCAATCTCCTCATTCATACTCCCGGGTGAGAGGGTATCCAGGGTGAAAATCCAAATGTTTTCCCTTTCACACAGCCGTTTGTAACATTCGGCCGTGGGGAAAGTTTTGGGGTTGGATTCTATAACCCAAACGTGCAGTTCCTGAGCACATTGATCGTGATGTTCGAGGAAGTGTGTAGGGACACTGTTGGTCTAAACCTTTTTCCACAAAATTTTGCCCGTTATGTTATATTTTATGTACCATTATGCGTCCGGTTGTTTTGAGACTGGTCTTATTATTTCCCCTATTGCCCACAATGGCCCTCGGCTGTGCATAAAAAGCTGCCCCTGTCCAAGACGGCCCCCGCTATACCTGAAGAAGGATCACGGATGATCCGAATGCACGCGCCTCCCGCTTGGGTGCACCCGGATGTGACGTTGACTTCCTGTGCAAGCTCGCTCCTCCACTGACGGCATCGGTCTTTCAGCTGCGCTGGAAGCCACCAGCGTGTCCAGCTCCGGCCCCAGGAAGCGGCCATCGGAGCGTGCCTCCACACCTGGGATCCAGCGGATGACCCCCATAGTCTTTATGCACATTCCTCTGCTGACCTTGTGAGTGCATAACCCCATTGTTTTATCGTGCCTAATAAATTAGCTTTACTGCACTTAGAGGCGCCACTGTTTTTCTCTCTACGCATCTTCCCGGACTACTCGGTTGAGACGCAGATGCTCAGGAAATCCTTTGAACATGTAAGGGCAACCCTGAGGGCGAGCAACATCCGCTACAGTGTCTTATACCCAGCACGTCTGCATGTCCAGGACAGGGAAACGGTCCGCTTCTTCAACACCCCAGGGGAGGCCTCCACCTGGCTTGATTCTCTTCCGCTTGCCCGCTGACCCCGGATTTGTAAGTGAACAGCATGACACTTTTTACTTAACTCCCTGTCCAGGCTCTTATCACTGTTTATCCTTGGGCGCATGCAGGTCAGAGCTGCCTGCGCCTCCCGGGTGGTGGAGCTGGGGGGAGATCCCTGCGAGCCTCTCATGCCTTTCTAAGGCCTTGGGGCCTTCTGTACTGACATTACTCGCCCATGCCCCGCATGGATTTGATGAACGCCTCCTGTGTGACTCACAGTTTTCCCCACTAATTCTACTGGACCCTCCAGCCTCTG
Organism: Glandirana rugosa; assembly: GCA_018402905.1. Classification (NCBI taxonomy): domain Eukaryota; kingdom Metazoa; phylum Chordata; class Amphibia; order Anura; family Ranidae; genus Glandirana; species Glandirana rugosa. The sequence goes on from BLSH010163014.1 coordinate 5,415, forward strand.
GAATCTGCTGGGGGCCCTTCGGGGGGGGCGGGACTACGTGAGGCGTCCGGGGAGACCCCAGTTATGCCGCCTTGAAGCCATGCTTTTACGATGCCCTTAATGGCTTTAGTTGCACCGGTTGTGCCTGACTTATTTGTATACTGCAACCCAAGTTTTTGCCCCTGACTTGTTCAGGTGAAAATACCACACACTTTTCTCTTTTCCACCAGGCGGGAAGAAGTTTACACTCCTTTAAGCTGGATTACTGTGATTTATATTTGGCAGATCCGTATAAGTGGACCATACTAAACTGTTACTGAGCCTAGTATCTGCCACTGTCCCACTTACTACACCCGGCAGAGCCGGGAGCACTGAGAGCGCACCTGCTGACACTGGACTCCCGCGGACACATCCTGGGGGGTTGAGGCCGCCTCTTGCACAGAACCCCACTGTGCTGATTTGTTCTGGGATGGAAGTCCTCCTCAGTTTTGGGTATTGTTACATGGTTTATGACAATTGCATTACTTGTTACTACTATTACCTACTTCAGCATTGTACTGCCTAGTGATCTGCTCCATCTGGGTCCGGTGGTCCTCTACAGGAGCCGTTGGACTCCCTGGTCCTGCCACATGTACCTCTGACGTTCTCCATGTCTTCCCTTAACATTTTATCCTGGAACACCAGGGGATTAAACTCACCGGTTAAACGTTCCTTGGTGTTCCAGTTCATAAAATCGTACAGTCCACACATCTGTGTGTTCCAGGAGACCCACTTGGTGGGCAGTAGGACCCTGGCCCTTAAAAAACCATGGGTGGGCTACCACTATCATTCCACTTACTCCAACTTTGCCAGAGGAGCTAGCATTCTAGTACTTAAAATGATTCCCTTCCAGCTCCTGGACCTGGCCTTGGACCCAGATATGGCAGATATGTCATTATCCATGCGCAGATCTACTCCCTCCGGTGGACAGTGGTGGGAATATATTTGCCTCCTCCAGCAACTTTGTCGCTTCTGAACCAAATCACGGCAAAGATGGCAGAGTTTAACACCGAAAATATGGTTATACTGTGTGACTTTAATTTGGTCCCTGACTCAGGTATGGACAGACTGACTGCTTCCGGCCCCCAGCGCCCTGGGCTGTTGGCCTGGTCGGAAACATATGGCCTGACGTGTGGAGGTGGCGACACCAACATTCTTGAGCGTACACTTGTCACTCGGCCTCCTACCAAACATTTTCTAGAATTGAACTGGTCTTTGCTGGAGGTCCAGTCCTGCCAAGAGTCACGGATATCCAGATACTGCCCAGAGGTATTTCGGATCATGCCCAGATCCTTCTCCATCTAGACATCTCTGTGGCCCCTGTGGACAGTCTGTGGAGGCTATCAAGGTTCTGGATCTCGGACGAGGGTGTGGGTTTCAGGGGAGCACTGGCGACCTACTGGGCTGCCAACCCGGGCTCAGCGGATGGGCTGGCGGTCTGGGAGGCCTTTAAAGCTTATGTACGAGGACAGTATCAGCTACTCATTGCCAAGGTCCCTAGAGAGAGAAGGTCAGACTTGCTTAGGGCAGAAGAGGCAGCCAGGGTGCAGGAGGCTCTATATGTTAGGTCCAGAGACCCTCAAAACTACATATATTTACAAGCCCTGACAAGCGATGTCATGCAAATCCATACTTCCCTCACACAGAAATGACTATTGGCCCAGTCCCAACGCATCTTTGAACAGGGGGAGCGTTTGGGAAACTGCTGGCTTGGCTCTCCAGGGAGAAGTCGGGTGGCATTAGTATCCCCCATATGTGCAACTCCTCGAGTGTCTGGTAACCACCCCAAACTAAATTAACCAATGTTTCGCCGCATTCTACAGAACACTATATAGCACTCGAGTGACATATGAGGTGACAGAATTGTCCTCCTACCTAGCAGACATAGACGTCCCTGTCCTGACCACAACATAAAGGAACAAGCTAGATGCGCCCATTACAGTGGACGAGATTCTCAGGACACTTCAGTCAGGCAAGACTCCCGGTCAGGACGGAAGGGAATTCTATAAACAGTACGCGGATGAACTAGCCTTCAGACTTCATACCATGTTCGGCGAAAAGCGCATAAAACGAACTCTCTTCCGGCGCCCATGGGAGAGGCGGTGATAATGGTGATCCCCAAACCAGGAAAGGACCCCTCTTTGTGTTCCTCGTATTGCCCTATCTCCCTGCTCAACACGGACGCCAAGATCTTAGCCAAGGTCCTTGCCCTCAGACTGAACACTGTCATAACAGATTTGGTCCACCCTGACCAAACAGGCTTTATGCCAGGAAAGGAGATGGATATTAATATCAGGAGACTCTTTACCCATATAGCGAATGCGCAGTCTGGGTCGCAGGGGGTGGTGGCCTCTCTCGATGCAGAGAAGGCCTTTGACTCCATGGAGTGGAGCTACCTATGGGCAGTGTTGGCCAAATTTGGGTTTGGGCCGGGCTTTCTGATATGGTTGGTATGCCACTCCACGGGCCCAAGTCCGCACAAACGGTAGCCTCTCAGATTCCTTCCCGCTCGGTCGTGGAACGCGTCAGCGGTGCCCCCTGTCCCCAGGCTTGTTTGCTTTGGCCTTGGACCCACTCGCAGCATGTATCAAAGCCGCCGAGGGAGTGAAGGGTGTGGTGGTACCCCCGCTAGAGGAGAACATTTCCCTCTACGCGGATGACACCCTATTATACCTAGCAGACCCCTCATTATCCTTGCGGACAGCACTGACTCTGTTTGAGCAGTTTGGACAGTTCTCCGGAATCTGCATAAATTGGGACAAATCTGTACTGTTCCCGCTGCACCCCTCGACCCCCGTTTGGCTACGGGCACTCCCGTTAGATGGGTGGATGAGTTCATCTATCTAGGTATCAGGGTAAATGCAGACCTTAGAGCCTATCTGGGACATAATATACAGCACCTTATGTCACAGCTCCTGACCAAATGCACGGCCTGGCGGACCCTCCCCCTAACCCTGGTGAGAAAAATGAATTTGCTAAAGATGATATTCCTCCCAAAATGTCTCTATTTCTTTCCGATCCCCATCCCCAAGTCCTTTTTTAAAAGTTGAAAGGGATGCTGATTTCTTTTATCTGGGCTGGGAGGCCGAGGGTCGCAAAGAAGATCCTCTATTTTCCCTTATCTGGGGGTGGGCTGGCGCTCCCAAACTTCCAGCTATATTACTGGGCGTCCGTGCTGGTCACGGTAAGATGGTGGTTCTCCCAGCCCAGGCAGAACCCAGCAAACAATTTGGAGGCAGCTATCTTGGGGTCCTACGCGGCCCTGAGCAAACGGTGGTATTCAGAGGGGCGAGAGCCCACTCCTCCATGACAACACCCATGAAGACCACCGTTAGGGTCTGGCAGGGGGATAGCGCAGTCTTCAGGAAGCCTTCTCATGTCTCCCCGTACACGCCGCTGTGGGGCAACCCGTTGCTCCCTCACCTGCAGACAATCCCAGACCCAGCAGTGTGGGCCAAACGAGGGATCACTACCCTGAGGCATGTGATAAGGGATGGCAGACCTATGCCCTTCCAGGAGCTCAGGTCCGCGTACTCGCTTCCTGAGTCTTTCGGGTTTCGCTACTGCCAGCTGCAACACGCTCTTAGGGCACAGTTCCCAGACCCTATAGTCCTTGATTCAGACTCCGTAGAACGCCTGCTGATATCCAGTATGATGGGGAAACAGCTCTCTACCCTTTATCTTTATCTAACGGTGGCCCACGAAACAAAACTCACAAGGTCCTTAAATAAATGGCGAGAGGATATACCTGCTTTAGGAGATGAGGAGTGGGAGGAGCGTGTCTCCACATACATTCCATCCATGATAGCTGCAAAAGATAGATTGATCCAACTCAAATTCCTTCATAGGGCCTATTACACACCCCACAGGCTAGCTCAGATATATCCCCAGAGAGACTCAACATGCCCCAGATGTAAAAAGGGAGGAGGGAACCTTCTGGCATATGGTTTGGTCCTGCCCTAGAATTCAGTCATATTGGGAGATGGTTACAACCATAATGACGGAACTATGCAATACCCAGATACCTATGGACCCCTTAGTTCTGTTACTAAGTCATCTAGAGGACTTAGAGGGGGATAGATATGTCAAGCTTTGTGTCACCTTCTCTCTCTTCTATGCCAGGCAGGAAATGCTTCTGAAATAGAAGGCGATTGAACCACCCACCTGTGAATTGTGGAGATAATCGGTCAGAGCAGTGCTACCCTTATATAAACTCACATACGACATTAGACAATGCCCGGCCAAGTTCGATAAAATCTGGTCCAGTTGGGTGGACGCGAGTGTATAGGTGCCGCTGTCTACCTCCCCCCCCCCCCTTTCAGTGGGTTGGGAAGGATGTAGGCCTCATCCTGAGGATGTAGGGATTTGACTTTTATAAATGGATGCTGTTAAGTGCTAGGAAATAGTGTTGATGTGTCCAACTGTGTAAGATACTGTTGAGGGGATAGCCCACAGTGGCGGAGTGGACGCTAGCCAACCTAACATTATTTTATGCCAGAAAATCCATTGCACTACATTGGAAAAAAAAAACACCCCTCCCATACTTTCATTTTGAAAACAAATGGTCAATAGTTTGCCACTCTATAAAGACACCTATACTAACAGAGGGCGCCCCCGCAAATATGATTAGGTTTGGGCCAAATGGCTGGCAGAACCCTCCACAGCTTCGGACACTTCCACGAGTCCCTAAGTCCTATATTAATATGCCTATTCTAACATTGGTCGCACGGTGCTGGTGCCATAATGTTGTATGTATGTTTTAGATTTGCCTAATTTTCTTACTACTGTGACGGCTGTAAGGAGCTAAACCACCTATCTAATCGCCGTCACCCTCCTGTCTGGTCTATAGATTTATTCTGGTCATAACCCCAGAGATACGGCCCTTTGAGGGTTTCAGCGATGTACTCTCATTTTGTTTAACATAGTTACATAGTTAGTCAGGTTGAAAAAAGACACAAGTCCATCTAGTTCAACCAAAAAAAAATAGAAAAATGATATATAACCATACAATCCCATATACAATTCTTCACCCACAGTTGATCCAGATGAAGGCAAAAAACTCCAGCAAAGCATGATCCAATTTGCTATAGCAGGGGAAAAAATCTTTCCTGATCCCCTGAGAGGCAATTGGATTCACCCTGGATCAACTTTACCTAAAAATGTTGGTACCCAGTTATATTATTTACATTAAGGAAAGAATCCAGGCCATTTTTAAAGCAATCTACCATGCTGGCAAAAACCACCTCTGGAGGGAGCCTATTTCACATTTTCACAGCTCTAACTGTGAAGAAACCTCTCCATATTTGGAGATGAAATCTTTTTTCCTCTAGATGTAAAGAGTGCCCCCTTGTCCTTTGTGATGACCTTAAAGTGGATGTAAACCCGAAAAAAAAAATGTAATTAATAATTCTGCCTGGTAGAGTATAGCATGTCATATCATCTGTGCCCAGTCTTGCCACAAAGAGTTAATCCAACTGTGAGTAATGAGCTTATCTTTTTTCAGGAAGAGAAAGTCAGACTAACAGGGAAATACACAGTCAATCCGCCCCTTGCTCTGTGAGTGACAAGCAATTTGCTTATCTCCTTCATACAGCAGAGAAAGTTTTACACTCCCCTCTCCCTCCCTCCTTAATCTCTCAGTATAGAGGTGGGTGGGGAGGCTTGTGACATCACAACTCCACCCACCAAACTCCAGCAAACACAGACACCCTCTGATTTCAGAGTTTTACAGAGCTTCTAGTGCTTACAGGAAGGACATTTGAAAGGTAGGGATAGATGCAGGAGGCTTGCATGTATATATACATTAATACTGTGTCATTCATTTTTACTGGGTGGGTGGTGGGTTTACATCCACTTTAAAGTAAATAACTCAACACCAAGTTCACTATATGGACCACTAATGTAATTGTACATGTTGATCATATCCCCCCTTAATCTCCTCTTCTCAAGAGAGAATAAATTTAGATCCTCTATTCTTTCCTCATAGCTGAGCTCCTCCATGCCTCTTTTTTTTAAATTCTTTAGTTAAAGATGTGTCACAGGTACAAGAAACAGGCAACTTCTCAATACAAACAATCTTGTGTTATACTAGTGAGGTACAACCAAGAATACATATTGTAATGCGAAAGGTTAAAACGTGCATTAGATGCAATTAAGACTATAGAACATTCGAGTCTACGTATATGCATCCATTTAAGCAGTTGTGCTAAAGGCAGGCTTGTTGGATTGGGAGTATCTCCATTTTTCCGGGGTGATCTATCATGTCATATGTGGAAGTCTAAAGCGGGGTAGATAACACAGGCCTGTGCACACCATATTTTTATCTATTTATTTTAGAAGAAGGATAGGAGGAAAGCAGTTAAAAGTAGAGTGAGGGGGTGAGATAATAAAAATAGAAAAAGAAAGGGAAAGTAAAAAAAAAGGGGGGGGGCTAGGGGGGTGGAGGAGTCCACTCCAGGGAGCAGGCAGCAACTGTCAGGCAGTGGGGACCACTGAGTCTTACTTAATATATTGGAGGAACTCATCAGAGACGCAGAAGAGGTTCCAATAAATCCATCTGGACTTGTGTTCCTCTGACTTATACCGCAAGGCCGAGGTCAGATCTTCCATTGGTTCTATGTCCTTCACTCTTGCGAGCCAATGGGCCACCGTTGGGGTGGACTACTGCTTCCATAAAGGTGGAATGCAAGCCCGTGCGGCATTCAGGAGATGTTTTAGAAGAGATTTGTGATAGCTTTTCCTTGACAATGGGGTAAGGTTAAGCTAGACCGCAGCTGGGTTATCTTGCAAAGAAATGTCTGTGAATTTATGTATCAACTTAAGCACTGGTTGCCAAAAACTGGTGAGCGTGGGACACTCCCAAAAAATATGTAGAATGGTTCCCGCATGGAAGCCACAGCACCAACAGCGATCTGTCTGATGTGGGAATATCTTTGCCAGAACTGATGGGGTTCTATACCGCTGTGTCATAATCTTGTATGTGGTCTCCTTGTATTTGCTGCATAGGGAGGATTTCTGTGCAAAAAAAAGTATGCGTTCTTTTTGGGGTTCAGTAAAAGTAACTTGCAGGTCTCTCTCCCATTTCGCTAAGAATGGGGGGTCTTCAGTGGTGAGAAGATCCAGGAGAGATTTATAGGAGGTCGATAGTGAACTCCGGCCCTCTCTCAAGCAAAGCTCCTCGAAAGAGTGGAGCCTACGAGCGAAAGGGCCAGTTTTGGCAGCGATCCTAGAAAGTGAGACAATTGATTAGTCCGCCAGTGGTCCAGTTTGAGAGGGGCCCGTCCAGCGAGCAGAGTCTCTATAGTTATCCAGCTGGGTAATCGCAGGAGCTCAGAGGCCCTCAGAAGTCCCTCCGAGCTCTGCGAGAGAAAGCCCAGATTGGAGAGGCCGGGTATAAACTCTGGATGCCTTATGATCAGAGTCATTGGGGAAGGGAAACTGTTTAGTGAAGATAGTCGGAAAAACCTATCCAGTTCCGTTAAAGTGGGGCCAGTCGTAGGATCATTGGTGAAATGGGTAACATCGGTTTTCCCTGCCCAAGGTAGGCCAGGAAGCGGGACCTGGCCAGCCTCCTGTTTCAGTGATACCCATAGTTTTAGGTCACTGTGTGGGCACCAGTCCACCACCCTGTTCATGTGTGTTGCAGTATAGTATAGGGCCGGGTCCAGAAATCCCACACCACCCTTCAGCTTAGGTCTTAACAGTAATGCTCTGCCAAGACATGGGTATTTGCCTCACCAGATGAATTTGTTGAACACTAAGCACACCGCGTGAAGAAAGGTCTGGGGTATTTTTACCGGCAGTGCCTGCAATAAGTATAGGAGTCTGGGCATTGCGTTCATCTTGAGTACGTTACAGCGGCCAAACCAAGAAAGGGCCAGAGAGTCCCACTTTTTAAGGTCTGCGGTTAGCATTGACAGGAAAGGCTGGTAGTTGAGGGGAACAATGTCATTTAGGTTTGCAGGAATTTTCGTTCCCAGGTATTGAATCAAACGGGCAGCCCATTTGAAAAAAAAAGGTCATAAGCTCGCTCTGGTAGCGTCTGGTATGGAGATATTTAAGGCCTCTGATTTTTGTAGGTTGACCTTGAACTTAGACACGCTACTATAGTGTTTCAGCTCCTGTAACAGGGACGGTAAGGAAGTAAGAGGCTCAGTGACATAGAATAAGAGGTCATCGGCCTATGCCGCAACTTTGTGGTAGTACTTACCAGCTTCCACGCTGTGTATGGACTGGTTATATCTGATGTGTTGGAGAAAGGGCTCCAGGGAAAGAACGAATAGTAGGGGGGACAGAGGGCACCCCTGTCTGGTGCCGTTGGAGATGGAGAAAGGCCTGGAATTGTAGCCATTCACCCGTACTATAGAAGTGGGATTCTTATAAATGGCTGAGATCCATGTCAGGATGGGATCTGGCATTCCCATGAATTTGAGTGTCTCTTGGAGAAAGGTCCACTCCACCCTGTCAAAGGCCTTCTCGGCATCCGTGGACAGGAGCAGAAGGGGAACTCGGGAGAGCTTTGCTGTTTCTATGATGTTCAGTGTCCCCTGATGCCCGAGCCCGTGAAAGGTCTCCCCGGCAACGACGATGATAATGGGCCCTTTGTGGCCTGCCTGGGGGGACTGGGTGCCGGGGATCCCCTGAGACAAGCACTGCAAGCCAATTTGGAACTAGAATCGGATCCATCTCAGCAAAGGCAAACAGGTCCGACAGCTCCAAAGCGTGACACTAAGAGAAGGTAACTGCCTTTACGGACGATGAGATGGAATGGATGCCCCCACTTGTAAGACCCTTCTTGGTTAGGTCATCTAGGAGTGGTTTGAGGGATCTCCGCATCAGAAGAGTCTTTCTGGAAATGTCCGGTAAAAGGTGAACAGCTGAACTATCTAATTCCAATACCCCCACCCTCCAAGCTTGCTGTATTATGTCTTCTTTGAGGGTAAACGAATGTAGACAGCAGAGAACATCCCTGGGTCTGTCAGTTACATCCGATCTTGGGCCTAGGGTTCTGTGTATTCTGTCAATGATGATCTCAGAGTCTGGTGGACGATCCAAATAGCAGTTAAAGATATTGGTCACAGTCGAGCGCAGTTCAGATTGTAGGACGGATTCTGGAACCCCCCTCAGCCATATATTCTGCCTACGATTCTCCAAATCATCAAGGAGCAAATGCAGTTGGACAATTTGGTTATTGAGATCAGAGTTAGAAGTTTGTAAGGATTGAGACATTGTACTCTGTTCTTGCTCCACTGCTGCAACCCTGGTGTCCAATCCAGATACCTCCTGTTTTAGAGTCTGTACCTCATCCTTCAGAGCAGTCTCCATTCTCTGGACAAGTGACTCTAAGTCCGCTCTAGTGGGGAGCTGCTGTAAAAATTCCCACAACCTGCGCTCAGAGTTGGCATCTAGGGGGAGATCTGGAGACTGGGCTGGATTACTGAGGGTACTCACTGTGGTCTGTTATGGATGCAACCGTCCTTGCTCCTCCATGTGGTCTGGACTGAAGCACAGAGCGCTGGGTGGGATTGGGGCTGGTGAGGAGACAGCCTGCTCTATGAGCAGATCCTCTTCCAAGTCTGTGGAGACTGCCAGCGATCATGGGAGACAGGGAGGGAAATCACTGGGGGGAGATAAGGGCAGCAGCGTGTGCTCGTCTGGCCGCTGCAACAATGGACCAGGCACTGAAGCGTCCTCTGTTATGTTCAGAGCAATCGAGCGAGCCGGTGCCATCTTGGAAGCCGCCGTAGTGGAGGCCTCCGGCTGTTGCGGCTGCAAATAGCGATCCAGGGTGGAGGCCGGGGCAACGGGATGTTGGTCAGGCTTCTTGTTCATCCAAGGGACCTGCTGAGCACCAATAATTTGCGGTATGTTGTCCCTTGCCTCTCTGGTTTGAATGAAACTGACTTGGTCTGTGGCAATTAGACATTTATCCTAGACGCTAGAATTTTGGTGAACAATTTCATGTCACAGTTTAGAAGGGAGATAGGCCTATAGCTGGCACACAGTAACGGGTCCTTACCCAGTTTTGGGATCATTGAAATCGAGGCCTGTTGCATGTCTGCGGGGAAACTGTGTCCGTCCAAGATGGCATTAAAGGCCGTGGTGAAGTGAGGTGCCAGGGAATCCTGGTATTGTTTATAGTAAAGGAGGGTGAATCCATCGGGGCCCGGAGCCTTACCAGGCTGCGTGTCAGCTATGGCCGATGCTAATTCCTCCACTGTAATGGGTTTACAAAGTTTCTCTCGTTCCTCCGCAGTCAGCGTAGGGAGATGACCTGTGGGATCGTGGAATGTTTAAAAAAAAAAAAGAAGTCCATTCTGGAGTAAGTGCCGTGAACATTAGAATAAAAAGTATAATCCCACTCCTGCGGATGAAATATTCTCCATATATCGACCAATTGATGGGTGTGCAAAAGGTTTTTGAGGTGGAGTCGGGCTCCCCGAGGTAGTGAGGATAATTTTGAAAAGGAATCCCTGTGTGGATCCAAGGTTAAGTTGAAGTCCCCTCCCAGGACAAGGGTTCCTTCAAGGAAAGAATCCACGGTGGACAAAAAGGCCTCAAGGGTTGGGAGCGGGTGAGAGCTTAGAAGATAAATGTTCGCAAGAGTGAAGGTCTGGGAGAAAATTTTCCCTTTCAATAGCAGGAATCTACCCTCTTGATCATGGAGCTTTTCCAGTAATTGCCATGGGAGGGATTTGGATATGAGTATACTCATCCCTTTGGATTTAGAAGTTGAGGACGGACTATGGTAGTCTCCAGAGCTCGGCTAGACAACTAGTGCGCTTCTCCGGGGAATTGAACCCCTTTACGGTCCAGGAAAGGATCTTGACAGACATTCTGCTGAAGATTCCACCTTTACTGTTGTCCGCTCCTGGAGTGTGTGGGGGGGGAAGTGGGGGAAGTGGAGGAAGGTATTAAAGAAAAAAAAAGTAGAAGGGGGGATTGGAAGTTAAGAGAAAAAGCTGAGTAAGAAGCTCTGTAGAGAGGAGCTACTGCCACAAGGGCAGTGTGTGCCTAGTGGGCGAAGCGGTAAGGCACGGAAAAACACAAAGCCCCAACCACTGGGGCCCCCGCAACCAGCATCGAACTCTGTTTGGGCGCTAGCATTTCATAAAAAAGTGGAGTGATGAATATTAACCGACAAACATATACCACAGATTAAGTACTATTGTAGTAAGTGGAAAATTGAAAAAAGCAAAACCCCTCTCAAGGGATAAGTTGTAAACAATACTGGCCTAGTGCGCTGAGCTTGTGGCACTGCGACGGGACAGCCCAGGGAATCTGGGGATATATGTTCCCCGGGCCCGTCCCAAGGCAGAGCCCCAAGTATAGTTGGAGACCTCCCAAGCCAACCCGGAGCACTCAGGGCACCCAGATGTGATAGCTTTAGCCAGTATAATGTAACATCAACAGATACAAAATACAATGTAACACTCAACTTATAAAGCAGAAAGGAACTACATTATCTCTCCATAACATAAAGGAATCCGGGCTTGTTAAAAATCATGCCACTGAAATGGGGGGAAAATAAAAGGGGGGGGGACCAGTGTTCAAGGCCCGGAGCAACCGGCAGTACTGCCTCAAGGATATACGGCCATTGGACATGTCTTGAGGTAGGGCCAAAACTCCAAAATGTGGCTACCTAGTTGGCTGCAAGGAACGCTCCGGCCAGGAGTTCTGTAAAGATGCGTCCTCAGGCCGCCATGCCGAGACCACACCCCCCTCCATGCCTCTTAGTTTGGTTGCCCTTCTCTGCACTTTCTCCAGTTCCCCGATATCCTTTTTGAGAACTGGTGACCAAAACTGAACTGCAAATTCCAGATGAGGTCTTACTAATGATTTGTACAGGGGCAAAATGATGCCTATCTCTGGAGTCCATACCTCTCTTAATACAAGAAAGGATTTTGCTTGCCTTGGAAACCTCAGCTTGGCATTGCATGCCATTATTTTTTTTAATGAACAAAAACAGCTTTATTAACATTGGTACAGCAGTTACACTTCAGACAAATTAAACTATGTCCATTACATATGGAAAATATAAGAATTGGAGGAGAAAGGAACAGAGAAGGGTATTAGAACAATAATTTTTAGTACAATTCGATACCCCATGTTATCCTCCGAGCCAATATCACACCTTTATAGTCAGCATCAGCCACTTAGACCCTTGCATATGAACGTCTAAGGTCTACATTGACCGCCTTATAAAGCATTCACCTGTTAAGGGCTTATGTAACTCGTCCAGGATCAGTCCCAGTAAAGTTTACCTCAATCACACCTCTCACCATCGGAGGTCCATCTGTCCCATATTTTAGCAAATTTGAGGGGGCATCCTCTATTTTTGTATATTATTTTTTTATATGGTAGTGTGATATTTACTTCCCTCTTCCATTCCTCGAGCGTTGGCAAGTCAGCCCTCATCCAATAGCGAGCAATTTGCTTCCTGGCCAGGAACAATGTCTCGTCTAGAAAAGTGGACGTGTATTTGTCTATGTTTAAGATCCGGATGGGTCCAGAGAGATCGGTGAGCCCATGATGTCATGTATAAATCTGACAATCTGGAGCCAGTATGACTGTATCTCTGGACATGTCCACATCATATGGTAAAAGGAACCCTGGCAGGAAGTGCAGCGTGGGCATGTTGGGCTGCGGGTTCGCTGAAAGCGGGCCAATCTCTCGGGAGTAAGATATGCCTGGTGGATAATGTACAACTGAGTAAGCCTGTCAGAACACTTGGGGGATACTGACTTTACACTCCCCAGTATTTCCTCCCAGTCCCTGTCCGCTATATCTCCCACCCCAGTTACCCATTTAGCTTTAACACCATACGCGATTTTAGACTCCTATGGGATTCTTATCATCGAGTATAGCGTGGAAATCAGTTTGGAAGATTCGGACCCCATAACTGACAGGACCGGTGGGGTATCCAGGTGTAGGGCTGTTCGAAACTGGGTGCATAGGGCGTGTTGCAATTGTAAGTACCGGAAGAGAAACCTATTTGGGAGGGAGCATTCCTCTTTAAGAATCTGAAATTATTTTGGACCCTCCTCTGTCATCACCTGAGCCACAAACAGTATGCCCCTCTCGACCCATATTCACGGTCCGGGACTGTCAGAAGTTCAGGTAGGGAGGTGTTATACCATAGCGGTGTATATGAGTGGGTCAAAAGACAGTCTGTTTTTTTCAGGGCCACTGAGCAAATTCTCCGGTGGTGCGCTAACATCCCTTCATTAAATTTAGTACCCGCTCCCACTGAATGATTTCGAAGCAGCACTTGCAATGGGGTATGAGCTGGATGCTCGGGGGGGGGGGGTGGAATCTTATGTGTTTGGTTTTGGTGAGATGGTAGAAGTGAGAGAGCTGGGCCGCAATATAATAATCCCGGAAATCAGGGACCGCCGCCCCCCCCAAGTTAGCAGAGTTTTTGAATACTAACCAGGACAGTTTGTGTCTTCCGGAGCCCCAAACAAACGAGTTCAGGATTTTATCCATTATTTTGAAGAACTTAATTGGGATATATAGAGGGCCATGCCACACCATATACAGCACCTTGGGGAGTAGTATCATTTTAATAATATTTATGCATCCCATTACTCCTAGGGGTAGCTTAGACCAAATTTGTGTTTTGTGTTTAATCAAGGCTATGAGCGGTTCTATATTAAGGGTTTGGTAATCCGAGAGAAGTCTCGTGATCATCACCCTGAGATACTTGATAGAAGAGACCGTAGATAGTGGAAGGGGTTCGGTTTGCCGTGGGAATGGGAAGCTGTCTAGGGGCAAAATTTGTGATTTGGTCCAGTTAATACGCAGACTGGAATATTCTCCAAATTTTTCTATGGTCTTTAGAGCGTTTTGCAATGAGGGGCCTGGATCAGCTAAATATAATATAGTGTCGTCTGCGTACATTCCTATCTTTTCCTCCCTCTCATTAATTCGCAGACCTATTATATCGGGGTTGGTGCATATTGCAATAGCCAACGGTTCAGCCTGTCGGGTTCCTCGTTCCAACGAGAACTGATCCGACAAATACCCACTGACGAGAATACGTGCTTTAGGGGAGCTATACAGCACTTTCACCCATCTAATAAAATATGGCCCGAACCCGAATCGCCTCAAACACCCCACCAGGTAGCTCCATTCTACGGAGTCAAATGTCTTGGTGGCATCTAGTGCCACCACTACCCTGGACCCCGAGTTGTCATGCACCGCCTGTAGATTCATAAATACTCGTCTAATATTCATGGCCGTGTTTTTACCTGGCATGAATCCGGTTTGATCCGGATGTATTAGGGATAGAATGACTTTGTTTAGGCGTATGGCCAGAATTTTAGCAAGGATTTTGGTGTCTACTGAGAGGAGGGAGATGGGACGGTAGGATTCTGGATATCTAGGGTCTTTTCCTGGCTTAGGGATGACCACTATCCAAGCCTCAGTTGTGGAGGGTGGAACTGTGTTGGTATCAAAGATATGTTGGTACAGACGCTTCAGTTTTGGGACAAGTATGTCCGAATACGTGTCATAGAATTCTACGGGGAGGCCGTCGGGTCCGGGGGACTTTTGCTTTAGCTAATTGTGATATGGCTTCCAAAATATCATCTGTGGTAATAGGCGTCTCCAAAGACGCAGCCTGCGCCTCACTGAGGTGCGGCGCGGGGATCCCATTTAGTAAGCTAGTTATATCCTGTTCAGTGTGCGTCACCTGTGAGGAATATAGGGAGCGGTAGAATTTTTGGAACTCCTCTGCAACATGCATTGGGTCTGTGATTAGTTGTCCCGAGTCTGATTGGAGTGTCATCACCACAGGGGGACTATCATTTAGGTGGGCTAAGTATGCTAACAATTTACCGGCTTTTTCACCGTGCTCGAAAAGTTTTTGCTTCGCAAAAAATAGACACTGCTTGGATTTTTCTATATGCATCTGGGAGACCGCCCGGGACTGCACCCAGACTCTCAGCATGGACTCAGGGGTCGGATTTTGGGAACATTCCTTTTCTAGCTCCCAAAGTTTAATCATAGAGTCCCGCAATGCCAAAGATGAGGTTCATTTAAGTCTATTTATCCTATTAGTGAGGAGCATGCGGGCATGGAGCTTAAACGCCTCCCACACTCCCCCAAATGGCGAGTCGCCCTGGTTGTGGCGGAAGAAAGAACCGAATTCTTTAACTATTATCTCATGGTCCTCCAAGGCCGAGAGCCAGAATGGGTTTAGCCTCCACAGCCGGGGGGGAGCCCTCCCCAGCAGCCGAAGCCCCACCCAATAGGGGGCATGGTCCGAAAGGATGCGCGGAGCAAATCCCGCCTCCTCCAGGACCGGTGCTAATGATCTGGAAATAAAGATATAGTCTATTCGAGACATTGCGCCACGGCCCTCTGAATAACAAGAGTATGCTTTGTCACTAGGACGAAGGTGTCTCCAGGTGTCAAACAGCGAGAACTCCGACATCAGTCTGCTGAACCTCGTGGGCCCGGGGGGGGGGGGGGGGG
>BLSH010163014.1:33513-45038 GCA_018402905.1 Glandirana rugosa
TGTTTACATTTTTTCCCCGGGCCAACCATTCACCAATAGTAATGGCGTAATACGGCATTACAATGCACATCACTGCATTTATATAATTTGTCATATGATGTATCCTGATGTCTTGGTATTAACCTGTGCTATACTCCTTTCAGGGGTGTATTACGAAATCAGTGGGCCCATGTGCAAGATCAAAAGTGGGCCCAAGCTACAGAGAGAGAATAAAAAATAAGGCGCTCAGCGGCAAAAGGTGGGTGTGGTTTAAACTGCGCTAAATATTGGGTGTGGCTTAAAGGGGGTGTGGTTAATAGTGTCTGAGATGATTACATTGTGCATAATGCGGTAATGATAACCACTTACCAACCGGGCCCCTTTTTTACATTTGTTGGTTACAAGCTAAAAACAGTTTTCTACTTTTTGTCACACGGTATTTGTGCAGCGGTCTTTCAAGCGTGATTTTTTTTGAGTTAAAAAATAAGACAACAGTAAAGTTAGCCCAGCTTTTTGTATAATGTGAAAGAGGATGTTATGGCGAGTAAATAGATACCATACATGCCAAAGTCCGGTGCTTAAAAATTTCCATAGGCGACGCTTTAAAATTTTTTAACGGTTACCAGGTTAGAGGTGCAGAGGAGGTCTTTTGCTAGAATTATTGCTCACACTCTGGCGATCGCGGCGATACCTCACATGTGTGGTTTGAACACCATTTTCATATGCGGGCGTGACTTACGTATGCGTTTTCTTTG
This sequence comes from Glandirana rugosa, assembly GCA_018402905.1. Lineage (NCBI taxonomy): Eukaryota > Metazoa > Chordata > Amphibia > Anura > Ranidae > Glandirana > Glandirana rugosa. The sequence continues at coordinate 34,248 of BLSH010163014.1, forward strand.
CTACGCGAGCTCGCGGGGACAGTGGTGCTTTACATTTTTATTTTTTTTTAATTTTATTTATTTATTTTTAACACTGTTCCTTAAAAAAAAATTCTGATCACTTTTATTGCTATCACAAGGAATGTAAACATCTCTTGTGATAGTAATATATGGTGACAGGTACACTTTTTGGAGGGCTGGGGGGTCTAAAGTGCTCCTTTGCACTTCACAGTATTCAGATCACCAAAAACGGCGATTCTGAATACTGTCATTTTTTTAAAATTGGCGCCATTAGCCGCCGAGTAAACAGGAAGTGACGTTGTGGCGTCGCTTCCGGAATTTGCCGAAGGAGACCCGATCGGAGCCGATTCCGGCTTCTGTCAGGTCTCCTTCTAGTCGGCGGAGGCGCCGGATCGTCGCTCCAGTCTCCCGGTGGGACGGGAGGCCGGAGAAGAGCGGCGTGAGGGGGGTATGTCCCCTCCCGCCCCCTGGGATAACGGGCGAGCGGCTCCCGAGCCAGATCGGTCGCTATCCCTGAACAGCCGACCGCCCACTCTAAAAAACGATACCGAGATATAGCCTGTAGCTGCAGGCTATGTCCCGGTACAGCCACTCAAAACCAGCCACCGCCTATTTACGGCGCTGGTCGAGAAGTGGTTAAATAGGGAATGTACAATGCCGAGTGTACGGTAGTGGGTAGTATGTGCAAAGTGTATAGCGGTGGGTAGTATGTGCAGGGACAGTAGTGCAGAGTGTATGACGGTGGGTAGTATGTGCAGGGAGAGTGGTGCAGAGTGTATGACGGTGGGTAGTATGTGCAGGGAGAGTGGTGCAGAGTGTATGGTGGTGGGTAGTATGTGCAGGGAGAGAGGTACAGAGTGTATGGCGGTGGGTAGTATATAAAGGAGAGGAATGTGGAGTGTATGGGGGTGGGTGGTATTTGCAGGGAGAGAAGTTTGGAGTGTATGGCGGTGGGTAGTATGTGCAGAGAGGGGGTACGGAGTGCATGGCGGTGGGGAATATATACAGGAGGGAGGTGTAGAGTGTATGGTGGTGGGTAGTATGTGCAGGAGAGGGGTACAGAGTGTATGGCGGTGGGTAGTATGTGAGGATAGAGATGTATGAAGTGTATGGAGATGGGTAGTATGTGCACACAAAGGAGTATGGAGTGTATGATGTTGGGTAGTATGTGCAGGAGAGGAGTGCAGAGTGCATGGCGGTGGGCAGTAGGTGAAGGGAGAGGGGTGCAGAGTGTATGGCGGTGGATAGTATGTGCAGGAGAGGAGTGTGGAGTGTATGGTGATGGGTAGTATATACAGGTGGGTAGTATGTGCAGATAGAGGGGTACAGAGTGTATGGCAGAGGGTAGTACATGCAGGAGAGGAGTGTGGAGTGTATGGTGATGGGTAGTATATACAGGTGGGTACTATGCGCAGATAGAGGGGTATGGAGTGTATGGCAGTGGGTAGTATGTGCTGGAGAGGAGTGTGGAGTGTATGGTGATGGAAAGTATATACAGGTGGGTAGTATGTGCAGATAGATGAGTACGGAGTGTATGGCGGTGGGTAGTATGTGCAGGAGAGGAGTGTGGAATGTATAGTGATGGTGTTGTAGAAATTTTATTAGGATGTATTAATTATGTATTGTCACAGTGTCTCCCAGTGTCAGTTTACTGGTATTCGCAGTGTATAGCGAATATGGCTTTAACCGACATTGAAGAAAAGCCATTACAGTGGAAACCTTCCATTAATTGGTAACCGCACACTACCCGCCTGATCGTCCTGGCCGACGGGCGCTCTAGGCGATTAACACTGGAGCGAAAGACGGTCCAGATTTATGGACGCACGTACAGGTATATAACCGTCAACCGGGGGGCCCCTGTATTATGTTGAATCGCTTGACGGAGATGTGCTTGTGGTGTGGAATCAGTATCGTTTTTATGTAAGGGTAATGGCTTGTAAGCGGTCATGTTTGATCCACATGATACAAACACTGCAGCTATTCCCTTGTGTTTAAACTAACCGTTACTGGAACAGTAGTATAATCACAATTAAACATAGTTCTATGAACTATATTACATAGGATTCACGGTAATGATAATGCACGGGCTTGGTCGGAACAGCATTCATGATTCCCAAGATGCAATTCCCACTGCACATGGGTTTCTATGTTAACTGTAGTTTCTCAAGTACAAACAACACAAAGTTGTACATGCTAGTCTAAACAAGCCCGATCTAACATTGCCCTAGTCATTGTTGTGTTTGAACATAAACAAGTGTGTCATTAGTTGTTGTTTTGTATTGAGCTCATGTCATGTGACTGTGCCTTGGAGGCTGATTTTCTGATTGTAAAGCCACCAAGTCCCTTTGTGTTATCCCTGTCCAGCTGTATAAATAAACCAAGTCCTCATTCTTCTAGTCAGGACTGACGGGCGAGCTTGCAATGTGAGAACAGCTATTGTGCCTGTTTTACTTGGTGAGAAGGCATGCACTCAAATGCATTATCCAAAAGAGCTAAAAAGTGCGCTTATTAGCGCAAGCAAAATATAATGCGCACAATGTTTTATCATTTCCTCCACAGAAAATGGCGAGCCAGGAATTTTTGGAGCCCACAGAACTTCCTTCACAGCGGACCGAGAGGAGGAAGCGGACCCAGACCAGAACAATAAAACAGCCGGCTATTGGTAAAAAACAATTTTATTTCAGTTTTTGAAATCTGTTGCTGTCCTGACTCCAGAATTTTGCTTTCTCTGCCCCGTGTCAGGTAAATTCTGCTTTGCAAAAGAACCATTTGTTTTTTTTCCTCTTTTGGCATAATGGCAGGGTTTTAATTGTATGTTATCATTGTAGTTAGGTCTATTGATTAGGAAGGTAGCCTATACTTAAGTCCTCTATAGGTCCTAGTCAATCCAACCTAAAGTGTGTGGTATGAGTAACTGTATGTTTTGAGTGCATAATCGGTGTCAGTGTTGTGTTTTTTAATTGTGTTTTATTTTGTAATTTTGGCTGTATACGTTTAAGTGTTCATTTAGTGTCTCAAATTGTGTAGTCAGTTTTTGAGGGGAGACATTTCGGTTTGTAGTCTGAATCTCATCAGCCATTTTATTGTAGACTGAATTTCAAATGTTACAACAACAATTTTGTTGTTGCTGAATTTTGGTTTTGGGTGAAATTATTCTGCTTTTGGGCCGAATTTCAGCATTCTGTGAAATTAAGTCATCTTTTTGCATTAATTTCAGTTTCTGGCTTTGATTGAATTGTCTATGTGCAGTGTTTCAGTCTCGAGTGAAAATGGTCTCTTTTTTGTACTGAATTCCATTTCCAGTGGAATAATTTTGGCTTTTACGTTTAATTTCAGTTGTTTTGTGGAGTTTCGTGCTGTGATTCCGTTTTTTTGGTAGTCAACAGTCTGTTGTTAGATGGCTATTCATCTCTAAGTGTGAAACCGTTCCAAGTTAACATTACAGTGTATATAGTGAATAGGCCTTTTTGTGCTGTGTTTGCCAATGGATCGCGCCTTTTAGTGTAGCAATAGGCTTGTGCTGAGTTTGGTTTTTGGCAGCAGATTTTGTTTTTTAGACACAGTGTTAGTAAGAGGTTTTGTGCTTTTTACACTGTGATTCAACTCTGGTTCTGTCTGTTTATAGCACAACTCATTTGTTAATGAAACTGGTGGTTGTTTTAGATGCTGAAGTTTGAGCAGAGCATAGATATTCCGGGTTTGTACTGAGTTTCTGTATTAAGTGGCGAATGGCACCACGCAACTGAAAATCAGTATTCAGTGTTATTTTTTGTTCTTACACCAAAATCCACATGTTTGCTCTATCGTTTGATAAACTACCAACAGAGGTTGTGAGACAGTCAACAGTAAATGGCTTCAAACATGCTTGGGATAAACATAAATCCATAGTCAGACAACAAGGTTAATGTAAAAAAATAAATAAATAAAAAGGGGCAGACTCGATGGACTACTCAGTCTTTTTCTGCCGTCACTTTTCTATGTTTCTATGTTTGTTTGTGCCTATTTTTACTGTGGCTGGTGGCGCCTATTTTTACTGTGGCTGGTGGCACCATTTTGTTCCCACCACGTGTTTGGCACCATTTTCTCCTGATACTGAGGGCCACGAGGTTGTAACATTATTTCCCTTGCCGCCATTTTGTGTTGTGGTATTGAAACCCACGTGGTATAGTCGCCATCTTGTATCTAGTCGCCATCTTGGTGTTACTACAAAGAACCACGTGGCTGAGAAGCCATTTTGAATTCTGCCACATCATCATTTTTTTTTTTTTTTTTTTTTAACTGTTTTTACACTTTTGTTAAACAAAAAAGGCAACTTTTTATAAGAGTCATTAAGTGATTTTTGTACCGAATTTCGGTTTTGAGTGGTCTGTCCATTTTTAATTGAAATTCAGTATTTAGGGACATTTTACAGGATTTTTGCAGTTGATTTTAGCCAGCCTTGTTTATTTTTTGTGTTCAGATTCAGTGTCTCTATACAGTACATCTGTTTCTCGTATCTTATCTTTGTTTTCAGATATAGCTGTTTTGTTTTTAAAACTTTTTCAGTTTTTATGTAGGCATTTGTGTTTAAGCAGCAAACCTAGGGTTTTATCCCATTTTTGTCGTATAACTATTGTTTTTCAACAATAGACTACAGTGTGGAGTATAACTGATCCATTCTCCTATTGGATTCAGTTTTGATCAGGTTGGTTTTGTGCAAATTTGCGGTTAGTGTTATAGAGATAGTCTTTTTTGTACTGTAGTTTGAGTTTTAGGTAGATACTTTTCAGTGTGTAATCAGTAAACGGCATCTCCATTTGTAGTATGACATCAAGGAATAGACTGAAGCCAAGGTTTCTATAGTGAGGATTCAATTGTACTTTTGGGGTTGTTTGGCTGCACGGGTTAGGTCGAAACGAACATGTGTACTTTGGGTCAGTGTATGTGAAACAGGATAAAGCAACACGCTTGTTTCAGTCTTCAATGTGTGAGGAGCAGATACTGAAACCCGCCCCGTGTGTAACCAGGTCAGTACCGGGGGTGGGGAGCGAGTGGTAGTTGCTGAACTGTATAGTCCTACAAATCCACCGGGTTGAGGTTTCTAGTGGACCGGCGGGGAAGCCATGTATACTAATCGGATTCGGAAGCAAGCTAGCACTGCGAAGCAAGAAGGCACCCGGCAGTGTTACTTCTAAACTTGGTGCAAAAGTTGATTCAAATTGTCATGGGCAATGTGCCGTCCATGTTACAGAGGAGAGGTGAGGCCCCTCAAAATAGCCAAACAGCTTTGTGGTAGAAGAAGTCGGTGTTTGGAGCCTGGGCCATGTGACCCCTCAAAAAATGGAATAACTAGTCCAAGGGTACTAGATGGTGTATCCCTTTGAAAGGTACCTTTGATGTCTGGAAGTGGAAGTTCATCACTGAATATTTAGGACCAGGCTCCAGACAACAAAGACGTTAGATATAGTGAAATTGTGGCTTCAGAGATCTATTATAGTGAACCAGCAGGGTATACAGGAGGCAGTTTCAGTCCGGGTGAAGAGCATTATGTATACCCGGCCAGAGGGGATAGTTGTAGGTATGTGATCCAGTAAGGGAAGCAGTGGAAAAATTGGATGTGTGATTTTCTGGTCAAAATTCCTTGGTATGGATTAAGATTGAGCTACTGCTCAGTTGGAAAATACATTCCAGTGTGTATCATTTTAGCTCCCTGGAAAGAACGTTGCTGGGTAAAGCCTAACCTAAACACTTGTGTCTCTACTCCGTCTGGTTTTCTTCTTTTTTTTTTTGCTTAGTTTTTTTTTTTTTTTTATGTAGAGGATATGCAGCAGTTAACATAGTAATACATAACTGTGTACATAGTCTTAACAATTGTTTAGAGACACATGCAAGGTACAATCGCGAAGAGAAACCGGAAGGCCTCTGTGGGTTTAAAGTAAACTGTAATATAGGAATCTATTCCCAAGAGACCTCGAGGCTCAGTATGTGTAACTGAATCAAAGTCAGGTAAGCTACAGAGTTGTGTCCTGCTCAGTGCATATCCAGGGATTTTTATTTTTCCTTTGTTTGATAGCATAGAACAGAGGGGAGGTAAAAGAGAGAGATGAAATGTGAGTGAGAAAAGAAAGAAAAAAAAAAGGGGGGGAGGGGGTGAAAAAGGGTCACTGCTGTGGGAGCCAGAGCAGTGTGGGTCAGGGAATCATGACCCACTATGAGCACAAAGTTAAATCAGGTGTGGATCAGATGTAAAGCAGGTATTCATCAGAGAAGCAAAAGATATTCCAATAGTACCACCTGGTCGTGTTCCTCGGTCTGCTCATGATGGGCCGAGGTAAGGTCCTCTGGTTGCTCGATATCATTCACCCTTGTGAGCCATTGTGAAACTGTAGGGGCAGTTTGTTGTTTCCACATAGCAGGTATGCAAGCTTGTGCTGCGTTTAACAGATGTTTGAGTCGGGATTTGTGATACTCCTTTTTTGACCGAGGTGTGAGATTAAGCAGAATTGTTGCTAGGTCGTCCTGTAAAGAAATATCAGTAAATTTATGGATAGGTTTTAGCACTGGTTGCCAAAAAAGTGCAAAGGTTGGGACACTCCCAAAAAATGTGTAAGAGAGTGCTTTCAGATGAGCCACATCTCCAACAGCGATCATTCTGTTAAGGGAACAGCTTGGCAAGGAGCGATGGAGTTCTATACCTTCATGTCATTATCTTATATGTGGTCAGGATTTATGTGCAAAATAGAGTATGTGTTCCTTTTGAGGATCAGAGAAAGCTGTCCCTAATTCTCTTTCCCACTTAGCAATGAAAGAGGGGAAAGAACCAGTGTGTAGTTCTAAAAGGTACTTGTAAGCAGTAGAAAGAGATCATCAAATTGGGTCTCCTTTTAGACTTAATTGTTCAAATGCGTGCAATTCTTTAGGGAACCATGTATGTTTTGGCAGAGATTGCAAGAGACAACTGGAGAGCCCTCCATTGGCGCATAAGAGAAGTAGAAGACCCTGGGGATCTGTTGCAACCCAACCACTGGAGTCCATGAGTTGGCAGGCTCTCAGTGTACCTTGAGGTGTAAATGTACTGAAGTACGGGTCAGTAAGTCCTGGCAAGAACCCTGCAAGTCCAATTATTGGCATCATAGGAGAGGGAAAGCTCTCCAGCAAGGCCAATTTGAAAAACCTATCCATTTCAGATAGCACTGGGCAAGTGGTCCAACCGCTGTTCCATCATGACCCAGAGTTTAAGAGTCTGGTGTCTACTCCAGTCTATCAATCTAGTCATTTGGACTGCTGAATAGTATATCGCTGGGTCGGGGAAGCCTATGCCACCATTCATTTTCAGCCGGAGCAGCAGATTTCTGCTGAGGCGGGGGTGTTTACCATGCCAAACGAACTGTATGAAAGCTAAACGCACGGAGTGGAAAAAAGCTTGAGGCAGCTTAAGTGGTAGGGCCTGCAGCAGGTATAGCAATCTAAGCATTACATTCATCTTTAATATGTTGCACTGGCCAAACCAGGATAAGGCTAGGGAATCCCACTTCTTTAGATCCCTAGATAATGTGTTGAGGAAAGGTTGGAGATTCAGAGAAAAGATTGCGCTTAGGTTTGATGGGATTTTAGTTCCTAAATATTGTATATACGGCGTGGCCCGTTTAAAAGGAAAATATGGGCGTATATTGTTAATGTCAGTAACTGGAAGAGACACATTCAGGGCCTCCAATTTTTGGAGATTAACCTTAAAGTTAGATAGTAAGCCATATTGTTTAAACTCCAGTAGTAGGGAAGGTAAAGAGGTCAAGGGGCTAGTGACGTAAAACAGGAGGTCGTCAGCATAGACTGCAACCTTATGATAATAACCGCCAGAGAGCACTCCTTGGATGGAACCGTTCTGTCTGATGTGCTGAAGGAAAGGTTCTAGCGTGAGTACAAAGAGTAGTGGTGATAGGGTACAACCCTGTCTGGTGCCGTTAGAAATAGTGAGCGGGTCTGAGTCCAATCCATTAACTTGGACAGTAGCGGAAGAGTTGGAGTATAATGCAGAGACCCAGGAAAGCATCGAAGTTGGAAGTCCCACTTGTCTTAAGGTTTCATGAAGAAAGTCCCAGTTTACCCTACCAAATGCTTTTTCAGCATCTGTAGATAGGGGTAAAAAGGGTATGTGGGAGCTTCTTACTTTGTCGATGATGTTAAGGGTCCAGATAGTATTATCCTGGGCCTCCCTTGATTGTATAAAACCTACCTTATCTAGTGAATAAATGCGTGGTAGCATAGCGGTCATCCTTGCAACTAAAAAGTTTTATATCACAATTCAAAAGTGATATAGGTCTATAACTTGCACACTGCAAGGGGTCTTTCCCTGGTTTGGGGATGACCGAAATACTAGCACGCAACAGGTCTAGTGGCAGCTCTTTGTCTTCAGTAATGGCATCAAAGCCTCTAATAAAATGGGGAACAAGGATAGTTTGATAGGTCTTATAATCAGCTTCAGTGAAGCTGTCTGGGCCAGGGGCTTTTCCTGGTTTAGAGGATGTTATAGCAGCAGAAAATTCTTCTACTGTAATAGGTTGGGATAAGGTGTTTTTTTCCTCCTCATCTAGAATTGGGAGATTTGCTTCTTGTATATAATGAATCATGTCCGAAAACTGACGTCGCATTCGAAGAAGGTGGAGAAGTTGTGTCCAGGTTATATAGTGCAGAGCACAAATCTCTAAAGGCCCTTGCTAGGTCTGAAGTGGAGTGGAGCTTCTGACCGGACGGTGAGGATAAAGTGGGAATATAAGTCAAAGACCGTTTGGTCCGTAGAGTGTTGGCCAGCATATGGCTGCATTTATCCCCATACTCATGAAAAGAGGGGTGGGCTTTCAATAAAGCATGTTTCGCTTCGTAAAGATAGTGTTCTCGGCAGATATACTTGTCCCCAAACTTCGCGCGCTATATTCCCACATCTTCGACACCTCCACTCTCCCCCCCTCCATGGGTTCGTCCCTGATTGTGCTGATACCCAAACCAGGTAAGGACCCTCTATACCCTGAATCCTACCGCCCAATTTCTCTGCTCCAATTAGATGTCAAGATACTCGCCAAAATTCTTGCCCTTCGCCTCAATAAAGTTATTTCAAGCCTGATCCACCCAGACCAGACAGGATTCATGCCCAACAAAAACACAGCCTTCAACCTCAGGCGTCTATTCTTAAATCTCCAAGCACAACACGAGGACGTGGGCTCCAGGGTAGTGGTCAGTCTCGACGCCGCAAAAGCGTTCGACTCAGTTGAGTGGGACTATCTATGGGAGTGCTTAAAACGTTTCGGATTCGGCCCCAATTTTATCAAATGGCTCCGATTGCTGTACCAAGCTCCCACTGCCCGTATACAGGTTGATGGTAAGCTTTCGGACCCGTTTCCCCTTACCCGAGGGACTCGCCAGGGATGTCCCATCTCCCCACTCCTGTACGCTTTGGCCGTGGAGCCACTGGCCATTGCGCTCAGGGCCCACCCTGGTGTGGGGGGCCTCCGCTCTGGTCCACTGGTGGAAGTTGTCAGCTTGTATGCTGACGACATGCTCCTCTATCTGGTGGATGCGGGCCCCTCACTCCAGAATGCCCTGAGACTCATCGAACAATTTGGCACTTTCTCTGGTCTCCGCATAAATTGGAACAAATCATTGGTCCTGCCGGTCGACGTTGGGGTTCCCTCGTCGGATCAAGCCTCCCTACCCCTCATTCGCGCTAGCCAGATTAAATATTTAGGTGTCCAGGTCTCCAGATCCCCAGCTGACTACATCACCCTCAATCTCCAGCCCCTTTTCGACATGCTTAAAGCCAAAACCCAGGTCTGGTCCCGATTACCCCTTGGGGTGATGGGTCAAATTAACTTAGTTAAAATGATTCTCCTCCCAAAACTTCTCTATATTTTCTGGCATACCCCACTGTGCATTCCAATTCCCCTTTTTTAAAAAATGGAATCCATAATTAACACCTTCATCTGGGGAACCTCACGCCACAAATTACCGTAGACTGCACTTAAACGCCCGTCGGATCTGGGGGGCACTGCGCTCCCCGATCTGACACTGTACTACATCGCCTCACAACTATCCCATTTTTTTCATCTCCATCACACTGACAGGGAGAGGTACATCGCATTGGCATGTCCTCATACTACCCGTTTAATATCCCATCCATTTCAACTTCTATTCGGTGAAAACCTCAAGGGAACCCGCTTGGATGGCGAGAGCGCCATGCTCTTGCATCATCGCGAGATCTGGCGACTCGCTGCAAGACGAAGCGGGCCCCTCCATTCCACTCCCACACACCCCTATGGGGCTCCCGGCACCTCCCTGAGCTGTCCTCTATCCCGGATTCCGGATTGTGGATCGCCAGGGGTATTGTGTACCTTTCGCAGGTTGTTGCAAACTGAACTATAAAGACCTTTCAAACCCTGAAGGACCAGTACTCCCTCCCCAATTTCATGTTCTTTCGCTACCTCCAACTTCGTCACGCTCTGCAGTCCCAGTTCCAAGGGTCCGCCCCCCAGCTGGAGACGTTGCCTCTGGTTGATACCCTGTTGAGCCAGGACCCCAAAAAGCTCATATCAATATGCTACAATAGTCTCTTGATCCCTGGGGCCACTGCCCAAGCATACCAGCTCAAGTCTAGATGGGAACCGGACCTGGGAGATATAGCGGAGGATGATTGGGAGGAGGCACTGGCGGTTTGTAAGCTAACTTCTCCCAAACTATCTGATCGCCTCACACAACTATATATATTGCACAGGTCCTATATCACGCCACTTCGCATCCTTAAATATGACCTGAACTATAGCC
>BLSH010163014.1:50883-61763 GCA_018402905.1 Glandirana rugosa
AAGGTGGTCCATGCACTGTCCATATCGGAACGGACTAAAGGTCCCTGTGAAGTAAACTCGACACCAACCGGGTATAACGGTCTCGAGACGTAGACCATCACAGGATGGTATGGGGTAGGATCCGAGAGTGACGGGACCACCGTCATATTGAAGAGATGCCTCTGATGTAGAAAAACACGAAAGAGAAAAGAAAAAAAAGAAGGGAGGGGGGGACATGGGGATTAAAGATGAGTAACGGGAGGAAAAGAGGGTTAGGCGACTGAAAGAGTGAGGACTAGAGAGTAAAATAAAGAGGGGATAAATTAGGGGCGAGGGGGGGGGGGAAAAAAACCGTAGGACACCCTCATCTCAGATAGATGAACCTTGTTTCTCTGTCGGTACTGGGAGGATGCCAAAAAAAGGGGGGGGGGGAGCGGGGATTAAATAGGGGAGAAATAAAATGAGAGATCAGGAGTGAGAAAGTCAGCGGATTGGGAGAAAAGGAGGGCAATGAGTAGAAATTAGGGGTACAGGGGGGGAGGGAAGAAAAAAAAGAAAAGAGAAAGCACAAAAAGATGTAGTCTCCGTAGAGAAGTTATACTGCCACCAGGGCAGTGAGAGCCTAGGATGGGGTATGGTAGGACACTACCAGATGCAGAGCTCTGGCAATATGGGCCAACCACAGCTCAAATGAAGTGTCCCTGGAAATCAGGCAAGGCTATACCTGTCACGTACCTGGTGGAAGGCCCTGGTAGAGCAGACAGGTGGCTCGGGAGTGCAGGATGGCACAAGGGTCGGACTGGGTCACTGGTGTTGGTAGGACGTCCATGAGTGCACAAGAAGTGTGGTCGTACAGGCCGGGTCGTGAAGCTGGCTGGCAGTGCAGTACAGAAGGAGCAGGCAGATGGATGGTCGGGTTCAGGCAGGGTCGTCAACAGGCAGACAGCAGAAGTACAGGAGGGCTAGGCAGGAGAGTGGTCGTAGGCAATCCAGTGGTCAGTACAGGCGGAAATCAGCAAAGTCAAGCAGGCCGGGTCACTTGAACAGATAATCAAATTACAGGTAGATCAGGAACACACACTAAATGCTGTAGATCAGACAGCACTTGTTGCAGGGTGTGTTCAGTTGAAATAGAGCCCCTGGCGCCGTTTCCGGGGCGTGCGTGCGCACATGAACACGAGCGCACGTGCGCACTCGCGAACGATCATTCACACCCGCGAACGCACATAGACGAGCGCGAACGCGCCCAGGCGCTAAAGCTAAAGATGAGGGATTTGTCCAAACATTGCCCCCCCCCAAGGGGCAGCCTCCGGATGCCCAGCCGGGCCTTCAGATCCGGATGAGTCCTCCAGAATGACCGGATAAGCTCCTTGGCATGGATGTGTTCCTCGGGTTCCCATGAGTTCTCTTCAGGTCCATACACTTTCTACTTGATCAAGAATTGTGTCACACCCCCTCTCACTCTGCAGTCGAGGATTGTCTTGATGATGTATTCTTCCTCACTATGACGGGCTCAGGTGGAGCCGATCTCCTCCCCAGAAAGTAGTCCTTGGTTACTGGTTTCAACAGGGACACGTGAAATACCGGGTGTACCCAAAGAGAAGGCTCAGCTCATACGCCACCTTATTGATTCTTCTTTTGACGTGGAAAGGGCCAATGAACTTTGGTCCTAGCTTTTTTGAGGGGCAGGCCAATTTTAAGTTCTTGGTCGCAAGCCAAGCTTGGTCGCCTGGTTGTAGGTCCAGTTTTCGCCTTCCTCTGTCGAACATCCATTTATTGTATTCCTGCGACCGGAATAATGTTTCCCGTAGGAGCTTATTGTTCTCCACTAGGAAAGCAGCCATGTCCTGGACAGCAGGCACCGAGCTTTCTGGAGCCAGGTCGGGCAAGAAGGAGGGATGGTAGCTGAGATTCGCCCAGAACGGTGACTAATTAGTGGCAGAGTGAACTGCATTGTTGTAGGCGAACTCGGCTACCGGCAGCAGAGAGACCCAATCGTCCTGAGAGAACGAGGAGTAGCATCTGAGGTATTGCTCTATTTGGTTCGTTCTCTCCGTCTGGCCATTGGCGGAGGAGAACGCTAATTCAATTCCCAGCAGAGAGCAGAGGGCCTTCCAGACCCGAGAAGTAAATTGTACCCCTCAATCAGATACAATGTTGGCTGGTAGTCCATGGAGGTGAACTATCTCCTTAATGAAAGTCTCTGCCGTTTGGTTGGCCGTCGGAGTGCCCTTCATGGGGATAAAATGGGCCATTTTGGTGAGGCGGTCCACGACCACAAAGATGGTAGAGAATCCTGCAGGTCTACTATGAAGTCCATAGATATATGCGACCAAGACCGCTCCGGGACAGGTAGTGGGTTTAGCAACCCCCAGGCTTTGGTCTGATCAACCTTGTTGCGGGCACAGGTGGGACAGGCCTTAACGTATTCCCTGCAGTCCTTGTCGGCCTGGGGCCACCAGAAGGAACGTGCCACTAGCTCCGCCGTCTTACGACCCCCAAAATGTCCTGCCAGTTTGAGATCATGGCATAACTCAAGGACTACCAGACATTGCTCGTCCGGGACATAGACTCTTGAACCAAACCACCACAACCCGTCATGCTGGGTCAGCCTGGAGTCCTGAGGGACAGAGGACCTGGCCAGGGACCATCTGATTTGTGAGAGAAGATCCTCCTGGGTTAATAGGAAGCTCCGGGACGGGAGGATCGTGTCCGGTGGGGGAGTCTCCCCTGTTGTATGTCACATCCTGGAGAGGACGTCGGGCTTCACATTTTTTGAGCCGGGCCTGTACGTAATGTGCAGCTGGAACCGTGAAAAGAGGGCCCAGCGGGCATGGTGGGGCTTTAGTCTCTTGGCGGTTCGTAAGTACTCCAGTTTCTTATGATCTGTGTACACCAGAACTGGGTGTGAAGCTCCCTCCAGCAGATACCGCCATTCTTGCAGGGCGGACTTAATAGCCAGCAACTCTCTATCTCCCACGTCATAGTTTCTCTCCGGTGGGGTCAGTTTCTAGGAGAAGAAGGCGATGGGGTGAAGTGCTGCCTTAGGCCCCTGCCTCTGAGACAGGACTGCTCCCACTGCCGTTTCAGAAGCATCTACTTCCAAAGCGTAAGGTAGGGTAGGGTCCGGGTGTCTTAGGACTGGAGCCGTGGTGAAGAGCTGCTTTAGTCGTTGAAAAGCTGCCTGGGCTTCAGGAGTCCAATGGAAATGTGTGTTCTGCTTTGTGAACTGGGTAATAGGGGAAATGACAGCGGAGAATCCCCTAACGAACTTCCAATAGAAGTTAGCAGAGCCCACTAAGCGTTGGACCGCCTTCCTGTCAGTAGGTGCTGGCCACTCCACAATAGCAGAGACCTTCTGGGGGTCCATAGTGATACCGGACATGGAGAGTATGAAGCCCAGAAAGGAAATGTCAGACCACTCAAATGCGCACTTCTCAGCCTTAGCAGTAGAGCCATGTTGGCGGAGATGGCTCAGTATGCTTTTGACGTGCCCCTGGTGCTCTTCCACTGATGAGGAAAAAATGAGGATGTCATCCAGGTACACCACTACGAATACATCAAAAAAGTCCTGGAAAATATCGTTCACCAGATGTTGAAAGGTGGCGGATCATTGCAAAGCCCGAACAGCATGACTAAGTATTCGTAGTGGCCAAAATGGGTTCGGAAGGTCGTCTTCCACTCATCCCCCTCTCTGATGCGGATGAGGTTATAGGCCCGTCACGTACCTGGTGGTAGAGTCTGGCTTATGCGGGGGCAACCTCTCTTGCGGCCCTGGTTCAAGAACCCCTGGTAGTGTAGACAGGGAGCTCTGAAGCACAGGGGGGCACGAGGGCTGGACAATCTTCAGGTGGTAATCAGAAGTCCACAGAAGCTTGTGCAAGGCAGGAGAGTAGTGGTTCAGTCCGGGTCGACGACTGGCAGGCGGTGCGGTACAACGGGATCAGGCAAACGGATGGTCGGGTACAGGCAGGGTCGGTAACGTGCTGGCAACAGAAGTACAGAGGGAGCAGACAAGTGGATGGTCGTAAACAAGCCGGGGTCAGATGCAGGCAGATAACAACAGGTCCAGAGGGCTAGCCGGGGTCACAGGAACAGGAAGTCACTCAGAAGTAGTCACCGGGGGGTCACAGGTGCAGGAAACGCTGTAGAACGGACAGCACTTGCTTACAGGAAGCACGCTGCTTAAATAGAGCTGCCTGGACCGCCTCCTCTGGGGGCTAGAGGAAACAGCAATCAGATGCAAACACGTCCTCAGCACAATCTTTTTTCTAGGCCGCTTGGCGGGACAGGTTCGCACCCTGTGCCCGACAGCACCACAATATAGGCACAGGTCATGGGTCATGCGACTTAGTCTCTCCTCTGAGGTGAGGCTTGGGCGCCGGTGGATAACCAGCCTTTCCGAGTTGCACTCCCGTCGATCTGGATGACCCGATCCATTTCGGCCTTTTCTAGAGTGGCGATTGGCTTGTTCTCTCTGAGGTCTGCCTCCAAGTGTTCCTGGTTGTGGATCTGATGTAATGCTCATATTCAGCCAATTTGGCACGTGTAATGGGTCCATTTCTGCAAATGCAAAGAGTTCAAGTAACTCGGAAGGGCGGCGTAGAGTGAAGGTAGAATTTCCTTTCCTTACCATCACGTGAAATGGATGGCCCCATTTATAGGTTAGGCCTAGTTCACTGAGCCGTTCAAGCAAGGGTTTAAGTGTTTTGCGCATCAACAGAATTTTCCAAGAGATGTCAGGCAGTAAGTGGGCAGCCGCACCGTCAAATTTCAGTATCCCTACACGCCAGGCTCTAAGAGTGTAAGAGTGCAAACGACATAAAAGGTCTCTAGGCCTGTCTGGTATAGGTGGTTGGGGACCAAGGGTCCGGTGCACTCTGTCAATAACTATCTCTGTTTCTGGCGGGCGATCTAGGTATCTGTTAAAAATTATGGTCATATATGATCTGAGTTCTCTCTGTGGAATTGTTTCCGGAATCCCTCAGAGCCTGATATTTTGTCTCCTGCTGCGGTTTTCCAAGTCATGGATAAATAATTGAAGGTGAATGACTTGTTCAGAGAGATCCATCTGTGAGGATTGTAGGGCCTGTATATCCTGGGAAGTGGAACTGCAGGTTTGTTCCATGGCAGAAAGCCGGGTATCTATCGCTGTAACTTCCTGTTTAAGTCCCTGTACCTCTCCTCTCTCAGTGCACTCACCACTCTATTTGCTAGTGATTCAATATCAGCCCTTGTGGGTAATTTGCTGAAGAAAGGACCATGTGTGTAGCTGCTAATGGTCCTGCATTAAACTTGGGAGGCAGTAAAGTACTCAATGTGCCTTGCAGAGGTAGCTCTGGACTCATCTTGGTAGAAGCAGACACACGAGCAGGGTGTGTATCACTCAAGGAGGCATGCACCACTGGGGAGTCATAGATATCTGGTCTGTGTATGCAGCTCTCCCTGTCAGGTGTTGAGGACTGTGATCTCTCCCCATGCCTGCCTGGATCAGGCATGGGGAGAGATCGCTCGGCGGTGGGAACGGAGGCATCTGATGGTTGTCCTCCTGATGAGTGTCCTGCCCTGTAGTGTCCAGCCTTTCCGTCATGGCAGTACATAGCAGGCGGGCTGGCGCCATCTTGTCTGGGTCTGGCGTAGAGGCCGCTGGCTGTATAGGCCTCAAGAATCGCTCCATGCCACCAGGAAATAGCCAGAGAGGAGCAGCAGGTGTCCGACGGGTGCCTGGCCGGTGATATAGCCTTGTAATGCGGAGTAAATGCAGCGGTTAAGGCTGGGTAAGAGCCAATGGCCAGGAGCTCTGCTTGTGTGCGTCTTCATGCGGCCATGTCTAGACCACGCCCCTGCTCAGTTTTTTTTAAGTAGCACGGTAACTATGAAATATCTCCCTTGCATTTGTATCTAAATGTTTGTCTTATTCTCATTGTTTGTATGTAATAATAAGTTATTTTTGTAGGAACGTGAAACAGAGTTACAGAGTGTTGTTGTTGGTTTTGAGACATGTACAAGGTGTAATATTCCTATTTTGGTCAAAGTGGAGCTTTAATTTGCAAATAGCCCACAAGAGTTGTGTTTAAGACTAGTTACCCCCCCCCCCCCCTTGTGGGTAATTCAATTAGTTAAAATGCCCAGCCATCCCTTTCTTATCAAATCTAGCTCATCACCCCAGGCTAAGGTATGTTAATGTCCCTAACAGACTATCTGTGTGTCTACAAGTGTATTACAAGCATGCTTCCTTTCAAGTGTCACCGTGCATCTCTATTTGCTGCTAGGGATTCCTGTTTTTTAATTTTCGAGGATCACCTAGTGATGAAAAGGCGAGGGCCTGGCTAGACATACTGGGGTAGGGAGTTCAAGAGCTTCTGTTGCAGTCCTGATGGTGAGCCTGGGAGGACGCAACAAGGTAGCTGGAAATTAGGAAAATTGCATTTTTGTTTCACTGGATCAAAGTGGGAACCTCAGTGTCTATTTTTTTTTTTTTTTTGCACCATTCTAAACCCTCTTTGTAATGAGGAAGAAGAGGGGGGAGATGGTAGCGAGAATGACCATTTTCAAACTAACAATACTAACGTCTCTAATTCTAGCCAAGTTTGTGACCTAGTAGGAAGACATGGGCCATACCAGGTTCAGCTGAGGACACCAACCTCCCTAAAGCTTAAGGGACGAGGCAACTGGATCCACGCCAGCCACTACAAGAAGCTGCTCAACTATATCAAAGAATGAGGAGTATGTTTTTATTTATATTCTTAGCTTAGTGTATTTTAGCAGGGGTAACGATAAAAACATCCCAACTTGTTGTTTAAAATGCACCTCCGACTAGCTAAAACAGCGAACAGGCCCCGGCAGTGGCAGCAGTACAAGATATATATATATATATAGACACATGTCTATAGAACTTAACGATACATTTCTAGAGGGTAAAACTAGTTATAGTTTCAACATTAGCTCTGACTCTTGCCCCTCCCTCAAAAAAAGCAGTATGGGCATTGGGACAACTAGGTGGCTAACAGGTGTGCTTTAACTTTAAGTTTTGGTAAGAGGAATAGATTTGTAGGAACCATGGTTTGTAAGAAAGGTATAACAGTCAATCTTATGAATCAGACCCCGGCCTTTTTTAGTAACACCAATAGACTAGATTACATCTGTTGGAAGAAAGAGTCTGACGTACAGACTGAGGGAGCAATCCCCCAGACTGTCCTGTTATTACTCAATGCACGGGACCGTTAGAGTGATTCCCCCTGTGCGACTCCAACAGGCCCCTAACTACTTCCTATACAGTTCTACAGCTTATACGTTAATTCCCCCTAATGCAAGAGGTTCATGAGCCTTGGTGAAACTCATTCCAGCATCTTACGTCATGGCCGATCGTGAGGATCTGATGGCATGAGAGAAGGTAAGAATGGCAGGGAGAGCTAAAAGGGAATTGTTAACCAACTCCAATCAGGCCTGGGCATGGTTTCCTGCTTGGACAGGGTGGGGGTTTGAACTTAAGAAACAATTGAACAATTTCTCATCCACTGTGGATGGGATGTTCAATGAAACCGTTGAAGCTGTAAGGGAGATCTCACAGAAACAGTGAAAGATGAAGACTCTTCTATTACAGGAAAAAAAATCGCACTTGATTATCTTTTTGCGGCTAAGGGGGGCTTCTTTGAGTTTACAGCAGAAGACTGTTTTACCTGGATGACAGGCACTAGTGACAAGGTCCAGGCCCATATGGATAAAGTTAGGTCCCTGCAAGGGAGAGCCAGAGCTATAGCTAGTGAAGGTTGAAATCCTTTCTAAAGGAGTTGGGAGGTTTTGGGGAATACTTGTTTTCCAATATATCCTGGCTGGAGGAAGTAGGGGTATATATACTCATGTTGTTTTTGTTTCTATTCCTTCTATATGCCGTGATGAGATGTCCCTGCTGCCTGATCGATCGAGTCACCATAGCCCGAGCAGACGACCACATCCTCCTTGCCAAGACAAGAGGCCCGGAAGTCCAGCCCATGTACCAGATGCAGAGAATTACAGACTGACCAGCGATCGCTACAACCCCCTACTTCATGCTTTACCTCTGAGTCATCCCTCCCGAAGAATAGAGTCTACATGTCAACCATGGCTTTTTTTCGTTCTCTTTTACTGTATTTTTTTGGACTCAATGGATGGACTGAATGTTTTTTTGTGAATGGACTGGTGTTAGTGTTAAGAAAAAGATCAAGATTCATTGAGGAACACATGGGAGCAAGTGACAAGAGGAGGAACTCTGGTAGAAATTGTATTAGGATTTATTAATTATGTATTGTCCCAGTGTCAGTTTAACAGTATTCGCTATGTATAGCGAATATGGCTTTAACCGACATTGAAGAAAAGCCATTACAGTGGAAACCTTCCATTAATTGGCAAACGCACACTACCCACCTGATCATCCCGGACGGCGGGCGCTCTGAGCGATTAACGCTGGAGCGAATGACGGTCCGGATTTATAGACGTACGATGAGCGTTCCATGGCACAGTTATATAACCATCGACCGGGGGCCCCTGAATTATGTTGAATCGCCTGACGGAGATGTGCTTGTGGTGTGGAATCAGTATCATTTTTATGTAAGGGTAATGGCTTGTAAGCTTTCTGTCATGTTTGATCCACATGATACAAACACTGCAGCTATTCCCTTGTGTTTAAACAAACCTTTAAAGTGGTTGTAAAGCCGCCCCACACCCCCACAAAAAAAAAAACCTGCAAAGCAAAAGCATAATGAGCTAGTATGCAGCGCATACTAGCTCATTATGAAACACTTACCTCGGAACGAAGCTGTTGCAGCAGTCTCGGACACCGCTGTGACCGGCGACATCACTCTTCCGGGCCTGCGGCTCTGTCCAATCACAGCGTGGCCTCCAGCGATGTGATTGGCGGAGCCGCGCTGACGTCACTCCCGTGCATGCGCACGGGAGCCGTCATTTACGGTACAAATAAAGAAGAAACAGCACCCAGGGCTACCCCGGTATCGATTCTTCAGTGCGCATGTATCGATGATGTCGGCACATGCAGATACAGGGGATATCTCCTAAACCGTACAGGTTTAGGAGATATTTCCTGGACCTACAGGTAAGCCTTATTGTAGGCTTAACTGTAGTTTAAAGTGGTTGTCATGACTTGACAACCGCTTTAATGGAACAGTAGTATAATCACTATTAAATATAGTTCTATGAACTATATTACATAGGATTCACGGTCATAGTAATGGTGGCATTGCATGCACAGGCTTGGTTGGAACAGCATTCACGATTCCCAAGACGCAATTCCCACTGCACATGGGTTCCTTTGTTAACTGTAGTTTCTCAAGTACAAACAGGAAGTTGTACATGCTAGTCTAAACAAGCCCAATCAAACATTGCCTTAGTCATTGTTCTGTTTGAATATAAACAAGTGTTTCATTGGTTGCTGATTTGTATTGAGCTCATGTCATGTGACTCTGCCTTGGGGGCCGATTGTGAAGCCACCAAGTCTCTTTGTGTTATCCCTGTCCAGCTGTATAAATAAACCAAGCCCTCATTTTTCTAGTCAGGACTGACGGGCGAGCTTGCAATGTGAGAACAGCTATTGTGTCTGTTTTACTTGGTGAGCAGGAGTGCACTCAAATGCATTATCCAAAAGAGCTGAAAAGTCCGCTTATTAGCACAAGTGAAATATAATGCGCACAGCACAATAAGTAAAATTCAAACAGCGCAGTCAATGAAAAAAGAGCTGCTGCACACTCAAGGCAATTTATCAGAATCCTCTAAAAATGTCCATATATAAATAAAGTGCAGCGCTGTATACGAATTTCTCAGAAGAATCAGCACCCAGTGTAGAATCCGTGCATAGAAGTTATAAAAGTGCTTCAGTGCCACTCCACCTTCACCAGTCACACTAGCCGCTCACCTCCCATAACAGGCTCTTATTACAGGAGCCACATCTCGCATGTTTGTCACAAACAATGGACTCAGAAGGGCCTCAGGTCCGGTCAGGTGAACAGTAAGGTGTTATCACTAATCCAGTGAAACTCGGAGAAGTAAAGAAAAGTACTCACAAGGAAAGCACTGCTGCCCAGTGCTCAGCTATCAGCATGAAGAAGATCCCCCGAAGAAGTTCCGGTCTGTGGAACGCAACACGTCCGGAAGAGGAAGTGACGTCGCCCGCGTCCATCGCTGTCTCCAGAATTTGACGTTCGTTTGTGTTACTATGCTGATAGCTGAGCACTGGGCAGCATTGCTTTCCTTGTGAGTACTTTTCTCAATTTTTAATAAAGCCAGTATTTTAAATAGAGAGCACTAGATGTGGTTTCTCTTCTACTTCTATGTTTGATCCATGGCTGGCGAGTTTCACTGGATTAGTGATAACACCTTACTGTTCACCTGACCGGACCTGAGGCCCTTCTGAGTCCATTGTTTGTGACAAACATGCGAGATGTGGCTCCTGTAATAAGAGCCTGTTATGGGAGGTGAGCGGCTAGGGTGACTGGTGAAGGTGGAGTGGCAGTGAAGCACTTTTATAACTTCTATGCACGGATTCTACACTGGGTGCTGATTCTTCTGAGAAATTAGTATACAGCGCTGCACTTTATTTATATATGGACATAATGCGCACAGCGTATTATAATTTCCTCCACAATGGGTAGTATATACAGGTGGGTATTATGTGCAGATAGAGGGGTGTGGAGTGTATGGCGGTGGGTAGAGGCATGCATGGAGTAACTAATGCTGGCTATAGGCACAGAGCAGCAGTACTGGCTTTCCACCATGCTGCCAACATTGTTCTCACCGCTCGCTACCTATTCAATCCCCCTCCTCAAGTCCCTGCACACAAGTCCTCCTGACATCTTACAAAACCCCACACATCCGCCTGTCACTAAATACAGTACATACAGCGCCGCTAAGTT
>BLSH010163048.1:26303-53288 GCA_018402905.1 Glandirana rugosa
TTACCTTCAGCGGGGGTTCAGCCTAGGGGTATGTCGAGGTGGGGGTCCTACACTGGAGTATACCCCGCCCTGGAGGTCCACTACAGTAGACCACCGGTGCGAGGTACGGTTATATTCCGTGTCGTGTCTCGCCTTTTTAAAATATTTTATTAAATCTGCTCCGGCGGTCTTCTCCCCTCTCCGGTGTCTTCTTTTCTTCGGCTCTTTTGCGGGGTCTTTCATCTTCTGAGGGGTCTTTTCCTCTTCTCTGCGGCGTCTTCTGCTCTTTCGCCAGTCTTCTCCGCTGTCCTCTTCCCTCTCTTCTTCTTTTCTTCTTCCCATGTTGACACGACGCATTCTCCTTCACGAATGCCCTCACCGCTCTGTGCTGTGCCTTATATTGGCATGGAGCGTGGCCACCAGATGACATCACCTGGAGGTCCCGCCCCATATGAGGTCACATCCTGGGGGTGGAGCTGTATGGGGATCCGACTTGGGGGCGACTTCCATTGATTTCTAAGGGCACAAGTTGGATAGAATTTGCCTTGAGTTGCACAGGAATTTTTTCTGAAGTCAGAGCGACTTCTGTAGTGTACATTAAGACGACTCCCATTCATTTCAATGGGATTTTACATGTCAAGCGACTCAAGTCGGAGCAACAGTCGCCCCTGTGTGAATGTAGCCTTAAGGGGTGAGATGGCAACCCTAACAACGTCCCAATGGACTGTGGTGCATAACATGGAATGAAATGTAATATTTTTGACAAATAAATATAGTTTAAAAAAAAAGATAAATAATGTGATGCTTTGTAACAGCGTATTGTATTTGCACTGCTCCTACACAGTACTCACCAGTAGGCACTGGTTATACAGAGCATTGTAACAGCGTATTGTATTTGCACTGCTCTTACACAGCACTCACCAGCAGGCACTGGTTATACAGAGCATTGTAACAGTGTATTGTATTTGCACCGCTCTTACACAGCACTCACCAGCAGTGGATGCAATATTAACCCCCAGCACCAGTCTCAGTGGATGCATTATTCACCCCCAGCACTGGTCTCTGCTGACGTCTTTTTAACCTCCAGCACTGGTGTCAACAGAGGCACTATTAACCCGCAGCACTGCTGTCAGCAGAGGCATTATTAACCCCCAGCACTGGTCTCAGTGGACGCATTATTAACCCCCAGCACTAGTCTCAGTGGATACATTATTAACCCCCAGCACTGGTCTCAGTGGACGCACTGTTAACCCCCAGCACTGGTGAAAAACTTCTGGCCATTTTCAATGTGCATCCACCATGATCATATACATTTTACCTTGGATTGGGCCAGTGAAATCAAAATGGAGTCTGGACCACGGTTGTGTCGGCCATGGCCAAGGCTGCAGGGTTCCTTTCTTCTGGGGACACTGAGCTTAACAGCACCCAGGACATTGAGCCACATAATCTTCAATTGCTGTATCCATTTGTGGCCACCAAACATAGCTCCAGGCTCGCTGCTTCATGCGCACCACGCCAGGATGGCCCTCATGCAGTATCCTTAGCATGCTTGGTTGCAAATACTGAGGTACAATCACTCTATTGCCCCACTGTAGCCAACCAGCATTAGTCACAAGCTCACATTTTCTGGTGAGAATATCTGAGACAGGAAGTGATCTGTGGCTGTATGTCTGGCAATGAGGGAGGTGGACATGTGAGATTGTGGCCTGTGTATTTCCACTATGTGTATGTCTCTTGGTGGGTGGTCACCAATTGGCAATCTGAAAAATGCATCTGCACTGCCATAGGCATCATGGGAGCGGTATCTGATAGAATAAGTATAAGCTCCCAAGAATAAAGCGTACCTTTGTAAGCGAGATGCGGTTGTTGTAGAAATCCCTTTCTGAGGGTTCAGTATTGGCAGCAGAGGTTTGTGGTCAGTGATAAGCATGAACTCCCGACCATAGATGTACCGTTGAGATTTTTTTGTGGCCCATACAATGGCCAAAGCTTCCTTGTCTATCTGTGAGTAGTTTTGTTCTGCTGAGGTTAAAGACCTGCAGGCAAAAGAAATACGGCATTCCGTGCCATCTGGCATGACATGTGAAAGCACGGCACCCAGTCCATAAGGCGAGGCATCACAAGCCGAGGTGACGTGTTTCTTTAAATCATCGTGGACCAGAACTTGAGAAGGCAGAATGAGTTCTTTAGAAAGCCTAAAAGCTTCTTCACATTTGACTGTCCATAGCCATCTAGCTCTTGCATCCAGTAAGCGATGTAACGGGTAGAGCTGGGGGCTAGGCTTGGCAAGAACCGGTGGTAGTAATTGAGGAGGCTAAGGTAGGACCTGAGCTGTGTTACATTCTGGGGAGTAGTTGCATGGGTAAGGGCTTTAACCTTTTCCTCAGTGGTGTTTAACCCATGCTTCAACATTCAACATTCTTTCTGTGTTCTTCATTAGTGGGACCAGTGATGAGCATGTCATCTAGTAGACACTGGGTGAAGGGTATACCTGCCAGGACCTCATCCATGATTCGCTGCCAGATGGCTGGAGCTGGGGCTATGCCAAAAACCATGCGGTTATATTGGAATAATCCTTTATGGGTGTTAATGGTCAACAGATGACGTGAATCTGGGTGTACTTGCAGTTGCAGGTAAGCTTGATTTAAGTCTATTTTTGTAAACTTTTGCCCCCCCAGCCAGTGAGCTAAAAAGATCTTCAAGTCGAGGCAATGGGTATTGATCCACAAGAAGTTGGTTGTTCGGGGCAACCCTGAAATCTCCACAAATTCTAACGTCTCCATTCCTTTTCTGGACAAGCACAATTTTTTTTTTCAAAAGGTGGTCCAGCTCTGCTTCCACTTTCTTCCACAAGGCAAAAGGTACTGATCTTGCCTTACAAGACTTCAGGCAGAGGTGGGCCATTTTTAATTTTACCGTTCCCAACAAGTCCGCAAAAACCTCTTTAAATTGTGATTTTAAGGATTCCACCCATTGGTCTCCCTCAGAAAGTAATGTGCATTGGGCAATGGCAAGAGGAGGCATGCCCAGGGCTTTAATCCAATCCCTACCGTACAGCGCAGGGCCTCCTTTACTTACAACATAAAGGTGTAGAGTTTGACTGCGGTTGCCTAATGTAAAACGGGGTTTCACATAACCCAAGGGCTGCAGTAGTTTCTTGCTGTAGTATTTGTAGTTGGAGATTTGTAGGTTGGAGCGGTAGGGACAGACCCAGTGCCTTTAAATCAGTCCATAAAATGACAGACACAGCCGCCCCATTATCAACATCCATGGAGACAGGAGAGCCATTAAGTGTGACATCCACTTTTATCGCAGGAGTACTTCCAGCTATCCAAAACAGTCCAACATGCCGGGCACAGGTCTCCTCATCAGAGCTGAAGCCATTATGGTCAGTATCCACATGAAATGTCTGCCTACGTCTACCTTTTGTGGTAGCGGTCATGGAGCGTGAGCTGCGGCAAACACACCCGATTATGACCAGTCTTTCCACAAAGAAAACAACTTGAACTTGCAAGCAGGTGCACTGTAAGTAGTGTTACCACAACAGTAGCAAGGCGGCCCCAGAAACAGAAGGGGCAGCATGGCAAGATTTAGGCTGAATTGGGGATGGCTGGCTTGGGTGTTGGGTAACAGCAGTGTGGAAAATTTCCCCACCCTGGCTCGCAGGGGTTTCAAGTTGTGCTTTCAGTAGGGTGGTGTCCCGTGTAGCCAACTCCATGACCGTAGCAAGGTCAGTGGCTTTCTTCAGAGTCAAGTCGGGTTCTGTGAGTAAATGTTTCTGGATTGCTGGGTCGCAGAGTCCCATGACAAACATGTCGCAGAAAGACCTCTGCAGGTAGTCTCCAAACTGACAAGTGGCAGCTAGTTTACGTAAAGCAATGATGTAAATCTGTATGTCTTCCCCGGCATGCTGCCTCCAACTGTAGAATTTAAACCGCTCTGCAATGTCTTACAGCTTTGGGTTATAGTGCTCATGAAGCTTCACAATTAACTAAGGCAGGGGCTTAGAGGCCGGCTTGTCTGGAGAAATGAGGTCTCAGAGAATGCCATATGCAGCTTGACCCAAGGCTTTGAGGAAAACTGCAACTTTCTTTTCTACAGCCACACTATTTTCTTCCATATATGGCTCCAGCCTCTCCACCCAGGAGCTTCATGATTCAGCAGCAGGTTCAAATGGTTGAATAAACCCTATGAACGCCATGTGTGCCAAAATCCACAATCCTTTTTGCCACTGTTATGTCCCTTAGACGTGGGGTCTCTCAGGGTGCTACTAGCAGTGCTGCCAGTATCCGCTCAGCAAGTTACACACAGGCACTTCTTAACCAGGGAAGGGTTTATTACTCACTCAGGAATATGAAGACATCGTAAATGCAAGGATCATCATACAGCAGGCTTCTATTGTTAGCAGATGTAATCCGCTCTGAGTATAATGGGGCTGCTTCCAGTCCCACACACATCATGACTGACTTGGTACAGCCCCTCCTCCCAGCATGAATCAAGAGAAAAAGGGTGGGGTCACTGCCAGCCTAAGCTGACACCCAGTAATCCCACACAAACATCACAATTCCCCCTTTTCACAGCTCTAACTGTGAAGAAACCTTTCCGTATTTGGAGATGAAATCTTTTTTCCTCTAGACGTAAAGAGTGCCCCCTTGTCCTTTGTGATGACCTTAAAATGAATTGCTCAACACCAAGTTCACTATATGGACCACTTATGTATTTGTACATGTTGATCATATCTCCCCCTTAACCCTCCTCTTCTCAAGAGAGAATACATTCAGTTCCTCTAATCTATCCTCATAGCTGAGCTCCTCCATGCCTCTTATTAGTTTGGTTGCCCTTCTCTGCACTTTTTCCAGTTCCTCGATATCTTTTTTGAGAACTGGTGCCCAAAACTGAACTGCATAGTCCAGATGAGGTCTTACTAATGATTTGTACAGGGGCAAAATGATACCTCTATCTCTGGCGTCCATACCTCTCTTAATACAAGAAAGGATTTTGCTTGCTTTGGAAACCACAGCTTGGCATTGCATGCCATTATTAAGCTTATGATCTACCAAAACCCCCAGATCCTTCTCCACTATGGATTCCCCCAGTTGTCCCTCTCCCAGAGTATGTATGATGCATGCATATTCTTAACCCCCAATGCATAGCTTTACATTTATCAATATTAAACCTCATTTGACACAGTCACCCAATTAGACAGTGCATTGAGGTCTGCTTGTAAGTTGGAGACACCCTGTAAGGACGTTATTCCACTGCATAGCTTGGTGTCATCTGCAAACACTGAAATGGTACTTTTAATCCCAGACCCTATATCATTTATAAATATATTGAAAAGTAAGGGTCCCTTAGACCATTCAGCGTAAGAATCATTAACCACTACTCTCTGAATTTGGTCTTTTTAGCCAGTTTTCTATCCATTTACAAACTGATCTTTCCAAGCCTCTAGACTCTACCTTACACACGCCGTGTGTGGGGAACGGTGTCAAGTGCTTTTGCAAAATCCAAGTATACCACATCCACAGCCACCCCTCTGTCCAAGGTTTTACTTACCTCCTCATAAAAAGAAATCAGGTTTGTTTGACAACTTCTGTCTTTCATGAATCCATGCTATCTGTTGCTTAAAACATTTTTTTTCCAACAAGAACTCATCTATGTGGTCTTTTATTAAACTATCCAGTATCTTCCCAGCTATAGAAGTTAAACTAACAGGTTAATAGTTATAGTAAAGACTTTGATCCCTTTTTAACCGGTTCCCAACCGCACACTGCCTTTTACGACAGCGTGGCTCTATTCCGTGAATCGCTGTAAATAACCGGCGATTCACAGACGCGCAGCTAGGGCTCGCCGCACTCTGCAGGAATGTGCCCGCGGCCCATGCGTACCTGAGCCGCGATGATCTGCCAGAGTGAAAGAATGGGAAACCGCCAATGTAAACACGAAGGTTCCCCGCTCTGTCAGTGGGGACATAGGAGATCTACTGATCCCTGTCACTGGGATCAGTTAGATCTCTTATGCCCAAGGTAGCCCAGCCCCCTCACAGTTAGAACATGCCTAGGGAACACAGTTAACCCCTAGATCTCCCCCTGAAGGTTAACCCCTTCACCGCTAATGACATTTACACAGTAATCAGTGGATATTTAAATTTGTGATCGCTGTATAAATGTCTTTGGTCCCAAAAAAGTGTC
Source organism: Glandirana rugosa (assembly GCA_018402905.1). Lineage (NCBI taxonomy): Eukaryota > Metazoa > Chordata > Amphibia > Anura > Ranidae > Glandirana > Glandirana rugosa. Next base: position 32,474 of record BLSH010163048.1, read on the forward strand.
AAAAATGTCCAACATGTCCACTGCAATATCGCAGTCCCGATAAAAATCGCAGATCGCCGTCATTACTAGTAAAAAAAAAAATGTAAAAACGTCAGAAATTAATTCTCATGGTTTGTAAATGCGTCAACCTTTGCGCAAACCAATCAATAAACACCGATTGCGATTTTTTTTTTTACCAAAAATATGAGGAAGAATATAAATCGGCCAACGCCGATGAATAAATTTGTTTTTTTATATATTTTTTTTTTTTGGATTTGTATTTTAGCAAAAAGTAAGAAATATTGTTTTTTTTTGCAAAATTGACACTTTTTCTTTCTTTATAGCAACAATCAGAAATGACGCAGAGGTGACCAAATTCCACCAAAAGAAAGCTCTATTAGTGGTAAAAAAAGGACGCAAATTTAGTTTGAGTACAACGTTGCACGGCCGCGCAATTGTCAGTTAAAGCAAATGCTCTTGTCCTACAGTGGGAAATCCTTCCGGGGGTGAAGTGGTTAAATATGGGCACCATATTGGCCCTGCGCCAATCCAGTAGTACTATTCCAGTCATTAAGGAGTCCTTAAAAATTAGATACAATGGCTTTGAAATGAAGAGCCCAATTCCTTTAAGATCCGTGGATGAAAGCCATCTGGTCCAGGTGCTTTATCTATCTTTATTCTGTCCAAATATTTCTGGACCATTTCACTTTTGAGCCATTGTGGATCATTTGGGGCTGTGTCACTACCACCCCCATTATGGACATGAGCTCCCCAATGCTCCTTTGTATACACAGAGCTGAAGAATGTATTTAATACGTTTGCCTTCTCTTTGTCCCCAGTCACGCACTCTAGATTATTTTGTAAAAGGCCTACATGCTCAGACCTAACCTTTTTGCTATTAATATATTTGAAGAATTTTTTGGGGTTTGTCCTACTATCTTTTGCAATCTGTCGTTCGTTTTTAATTTTGCGTCCTTGATTTAATTTTTACATATTCTTTGTAACATTTAAAAGATGATAGTGTTCCCTCATTTTTATATTTTTTAAATGCTCTTTTCTTATCATTTATAACTTTTTTAACTTTGGCCGTGAGCCACATACTTGTGAGTGAGTTGGCATACAGTCTTTTCGAAAAATTCCCATTTCTGTTCTGTGTTCATCGATGCCAATATTCCCTCCCAGTCTAAGTTCTGGAGAGCAGCCCTCATCCTTGTAAAATTTGCTCTGTTAAAATTAAGTGTTTTTATCTTTCTCGTATGTGTTTGCTGCTTGCAGCTTATATTAAATGAAATCATGTTATGGTGACTGTTACTCAGATGTTCTTTTATATGAATATTGGTAATAGGCTCTACATGATTTGAGATTAGCAGGTCCACAGTGCAGGTGGTGTACACGGTATATAATACAGTGTGTACAGCATACAATCAAGTTCAGACGGTGTACAGTATATAATACAGTTCAGGCCATGTACACAGTTTATAAAACTGTGTACAGTATATAATACAGTGCAGGCGTTGTACAGTGTATAATGCAGTGCAGGCATTGTACACAGTATATAATACAGTGTGTACAGTATATAATACAGTGCAAGCGGTGTATAGTATATAATACAGCGCAGCTGGTGTACACAGTATGATACAGTGTGTACAGTACATAATACACTGATTTAGTGAACAGTATATAATAGTGCATTCGGTGTACAGTATATAATACATTGCAGGCAGTGTACATGGTATATAATACAGTGTACAGTATATAATACAGTGCATTTGGTGTCCAGTATATAACACAGTGCAGGCGGTGTACACAGTATATAATACAGTCTGTAAGTATATAATGCAGTGCATTTGGTGTACAGTAAATAAAGTGCAGGCGGTGTACAGTATATAAAATACCGTTCAGGCGGTGTACACAGTATATGGCAGAGTGCATTCAGTGTACAGCATATAATACAGTGCATTCGGTGTACAGTATATAATACAGTGCAAGCAGTGTACAGTATATAATACAGTGCATTTGGTGTACACAGTATATAATACAGTGCAGGCAGTGTACACAGTATATAACAGTGTGTACAGTATATAATACAGTGCAGTGTACAGTATATAATACAGTGCATTTGGTGTACAGTATATAATCAAGTTTAGGCAGGGAACAGTATATAATACAGTTCAGACGGTGTACACATTATATGATACACTGTGTATAGTATATAATGCAGTGCATTCAGTGTACATTATATAATACAGTGCAGGTGGTGTACACAGTTTATAATACAGTGTGTACAGTATATAATACAGTGCATGCAGTGTACACGGTATATAATACAGTGTACAGTATATAATACAGTGCATTTGGTGTGCAGTATATAACAGTGCAGGCGGTGTACACAGTATATAATACAGTGTGTAAGTATATAATGCAGTGCATTTGGTGTACAGTAAATAATCAAGTGCAGGCGGTGTACAGTATATAAAATACCGTTCAGGCGGTGTACACAGTATATGACACATGCATTCAGTGTACAGCATATAATACAGTGCATTCGGTGTACAGTATATAATACAGTGCAAGCAGTGTACAGTATATAATACAGTGCATTTGGTGTACACAGTATATAATACAGTGCATTTGGTGTACAGTATATAATACAGTGCAGGCAGTGTACACAGTATATAACAGTGTGTACAGTATATAATACAGTGCAGTGTACAGTATATAATACAGTGCATTTGGTGTACAGTATATAATCAAGTTTAGGCGGTGTACAGTATATAATACAGTTCAGACGGTGTACACATTATATGATACACTGTGTATAGTATATAATGCAGTGCATTCGGTGTACATTATATAATACAGTGCAGGTGGTGTACACAGTTTATAATACAGTGTGTACAGTATATAATACAGTTTAGGCGGTGTACAGTATATAATACAGCGCAGGCAGTGTACAGTGTATAATGAAGTGCAGGCAGTGTACACAGTATATAATACAGCGTGTACAGTATATAATACAGTGCATTCGGTGTACAGTATATAATACAGTGCAAGCGGTGTACAGTATATAATACAGTGCAAGTGGTGTACATAGTATATAATACAGCGATTAGGTGAACAGTATATAAAACAGTGCATTTGGTGTACAGTATATAATACAGTGCAGGCAGTGTACACAGTATATAATACAGTGTGCACAGTATATAATACAGTGTGTAAAGTATATAATACAGTGCATTTGGTGTGCAGTATATAATACATTGCAGTCAGTGTACAGTATATAATACAGTGCAGCCGGTGTACACATTATATAACACAGTGTGTACAGTATATAATACAGTGCCTTCATTGTACAGTATATAATACAGTGCAGGTGGTGTACACATTATATAATACAGTGTGTACAGTGTATAATACAGTGCATTCAGTGTACAGTATATAATACAGTGTAAGCGGGGAACAGTATATAATATAGTGCAGGCGGAGTACACAGTATATAATACAGTGTGTACAGTATACAATACAGTGCAGACGGTGTACAGTATATAATACAGTGCAGGCGGTGTTCAGAATATAATACAGTGCAGGCAGTGTACACAGTGTATGATACAGTGTGTACAGTACAGTGCATTTGGTGTACAGTATATAATACAGTGCATTCTGTGTACAGTATATAACAGTGCAAGTGGTGTACAGTATATAATACAGTGCAGGTGGTGTACACAGTATATAATACAGTGTGTACAGTATATAATACAGTGCATTCAGTGTACAGTATAAAACAGTGCAAGTGGTGTACAGTATATAATACAGTGCAGGCAGTGTACACAGTATATAATACAGTGTGTACAGTATATAATACAGTGCATTTGGTGTACAGTATATAACAGTGCAGGTGATGTACACAGTATTTAATACCATGTGTACAGTATATAATACAGTGCATTTGGTGTGCAGTATATAACACAGTGCAGCCGGTGTACACAGTATATAATACAGTGTGTAAGTATATAATACGGTGCATTTGGTGTACAGTATATAATCAAGTGTAGGTGGTGTGCTGTATAAAATACAATTCAGGTGGTGTACACAGTATATGATTTAGTGCATTCGGTGTACTGTATATAATACAGTGCAGGTAGTGTCCAGTATATAATACAGTGTCTACATTATATAATACAGTGCAGGCGGTGTACAGTATATAATAGGTGGCAGACTGTGTGCAAAGTATATAATACAGTGTGTACAATATATAATACAGTGCATACTGTGTACAGTATATAATATAGTGCAAGTGGTGTAACGTATATAATACAGTGCAGGTGGTGTACACAGTATATAATACAGTGTGTACAGTATATAATACAGAGCTTGACAGCACCCAGGACATTGAGCCACATAATCTTCAATTTCCCTATCCATTTGTGGCCACCAAACATAGCTCCGGGCTCGCTGCTTCATGCACCCCACGCCAGGATGGCCCTCATGCAGTATCCTTAGCATGGTTGGTTGCAAATACTGAGGTACAATCACTCTATTGCCCCACTGTAGGCAGTGTACACAGTATATAATACAGCTTGTACAGAACATAATATGGTGCATTCGGCGTACAGCATATAATACAGTGCAAGCGGTGTACAGTATATACTACAGTGCAAGTCGTGTACACAGTATACAATATAGTGTGTACAGTATACAATACAGTGATTAGATGAACAGTATATAATACAGTGCATTTGGTGTACAGTTTATAATACAGTGCAGGTGGTGTACACAGTATATAATAGCGGTGTACAGTATATAATAGTGCAGGCATCCTAAACAGCATATAAAACAGTGTGTACAGTATATAATACAGTGCATTCGGTGTGTGCAGTATACAGTATAATTGAGTGCAGTCAGTGCACAGCATATAATGCAGTGCAGGCGGTGTACACAGTATATAACACAGTGTGTATAGTATATAATACAGTGCATTCGGTGTACACTATAGAATACAGTGCAAACGGTGTAGAGTATATAATACGGTGCAGGCGGTGTACACAGTATATAATACAGTGTGTACAGTATATAATACAATGCATTTGGTGTGCAGTATATAACACAGTGCAGCCGGTGTACACAGTATAGAATACTGTGTGTAAGTATATAATACGGTGCATTTGGTGTACAGTCTATTATCAAGTGTAGGTGGTGTGCTGTATAAAATACAATTGAGGTGGTGTACACAGTATATGATACAATGCATTCGGTGTACTGTATATAATACAGTGCAGGCAGTGTCCAGTATATAATACAGTGTCTACAATATATAATACAGTGCAGGTGGTGTACAGTATATAATAGGTGGCAGACTGTGTACAAAGTATATAATACAGTGTGTACACTATACAACACAGTGCATACTGTGTACAGTATATAATATAGTGCAGGTGGTGTACACAGTATATAATACAGTGTGTACAGTATATAATACAGAGCTTGACAGCACCCAGGACATTGAGCCACATAATCTTCAATTTCTCTATCCATTTGTGGCCACCAAACGGGCTCGCTGCTTCATGCACGCCACGCCAGGATGGCCCTCATGCAGTATCCTTAACCTGGTTGGTTGCAAATACTGATGTACACTCACTCGATTGCCCCACTGTAGGCAGTGTACACAGTATATAATACAGCATGTACAGAACATAATACAGTGCATTCGGTGTACAGCATATAATACAGTGCAAGCGGTGTACAGTAAATACTACAGTGCAAGTCGTGTACACAGTATATAATACAGTGTGTGCAGTATACAATACAGTGATTAGATGAACAGTATATAATACAGTGCATTTGGTGTAGTTTATAATACAGTGCAGGTAGTGTACACAGTATATAATAGTGTGTACAGTATATAATACAGTGCATTCGGTGTACACTATAGAATAAAGTGCAAGCGGTGTACAGTATATAATACGGTGCAGGCGGTGTGCACAGTATATAATACAGTGTGTACAGTATATTATACAGTGCAGGCGGTGTCAGTGGCGTAGCGTGGGGGGTGCGAAGGGGGCCGTGGCCCTGGGCGCAACATTTAGGGGGGCGAAATTTCGTGCCAGTGTGTGTCACTACTGGCTTCCTCCTCATTTTTTCATTTCCTGTGTCCCCGTGCTCTGACCGCCATGTTCAGTCTCTGGTGCCCTGTAATTGGGTGAATGGGGTCATGTGCGGCGGCGGAGCTGGCCTGTCCGCGATCATGGTTGCTCCTGGAGTCCCGCCTTCACACATGATCCCATTCGCCCAATCACAGGACGCCGGAGACTGAACATGGCGGCCAGAGTGCGCGGACACAGGAAATGGAAATGGTGAGCCGCCGCCGCCGCTGTCTTCTCCTCTTCCTCCTCTCATCCGGACGATGGAGGACAAATAAAGGTAAGAGTCAGACTCCCTCGTGAGTCATGTTGCTGGCCCCTGGGGGATGGACACGGCCTGGGGAGAGGGAGCAGCCAGCCAGAGAGAGAGAGTAGAAGTCTAGAAGAGCAGCTAGAGAGTCACGCTGTGTAGTGGTCAGTGTAGGAATACTGTAGGTAGTGGACACTGCAGTGTAGTGGACAGTGTAGTGGAGTGGACAGTGTAGTGTAGTGGACAGTGCAGTGTAGTGGAGTGGACAGTGCAGTGGACAGTGCAGTGTTGTGGACAGTGTAGTGGAGTGTAGTGGGTGGTGAGGTGTAGTGGGCAGTGTAGTGGACAGTGGAGTGTAGTGTAGTGTGGAGTGGTCAGTGGAGTGGACAGTGCAGTGGACAGTGCAGTGTTGTGGACAGTTTAGTACAGTGGAGTGTAGTGCAGTGTAGTGGACAGTGTAGTGTAGTGGACAGTGTAGTGTAGTGGACAGTGTAGTGTAGTGGACAGTGCAGTGTTGTGGACAGTGTAGTGGAGTGTAGTGGGTGGTGGAGTGTAGTGGGCAGTGTAGTGTAGTGGACAGTGTAGTGTAGTGGACAGTGTAGTGGAGTGGACAGTGTAGTGTAGTGGACAGTGCAGTATAGTGGACAGTGTAGTGCAGTGTAGTGGACAGTGCAGTGGACAGTGCAGTGTTGTGGACAGTGTAGTGGAGTGTAGTGGGTGGTGGAGTGTAGTGGGCAGTGTAGTGGACAGTGGTGTGGAGTGGTCAGTGGAGTGGACAGTGCAGTGTTGTGGACAGTTTAGTGCAGTGGACAGTGGAGTGTAGTGTAGTGGACAGTGCAGTGTAGTGGACAGTGCAGTGTAGTGGACAGTGTAGTGGACAGTGTAGTGGAGTGGAGAGTGTAGTGGACAGTGGAGTGCAGTGTAGTGGACAGTGTATTGGGCAGTGTAGTGGAGTGGACAGTGCAGTGTTGTGGACAGTGTAGTGTAGTGGAGTGCAGTGGAGTGGACAGTGTAGTGGAGTGGAGAGTGTAGTGGACAGTGGAGTGCAGTGTAGTGGACAGTGTATTGGGCAGTGTAGTGTAGTGGGCAGTGTAGTGGACAGTGCAGTGTAGTGGACAGTGTATTGGGCAGTGTAGTGTAGTGGACAGTGCAGTGGAGTGGACAGTGTTGTGGACAGTGCAGTGTTGTGGACAGTGTAGTGTAGTGGACAGTGCAGTGTTGTGGACAGTGTAGTGCAGTGTAGTGGACAGTGCAGTGTAGTGGACAGTGCAGTGTAGTGGACAGTGTAGTGTAGTGGACAGTGCAGTGTAGTGGAGTGGAGAGTGTAGTGGACAGTGGAGTGCAGTGTAGTGGACAGTGTATTGGGCAGTGTAGTGTAGTGGACAGTGCAGTGGAGTGGACGGTGGAGTGGACAGTGCAGTGTTGTGGACAGTGTAGTGCAGTGTAGTGGACAGTGTAGTGTAGTGGACAGTGCAGTGTTGTGGACAGTGTAGTGGAGTGTAGTGGACAGTGCAGTGTAGTGGACAGTGGAGTGTAGTGTAGTATGGAGTGGTCAGTGGAATGGACAGTGCAGTGGACAGTGCAGTGTTGTGGACAGTTTAGTGCAGTGGAGTGTAGTGTAGTGGAGTGGACAGTGCAGTCAGTGCAGTGTAGTGGACAGTGCAGTGTAGTGGACAGTGTAGTGTAGTGGACAGTGCAGTGTAGTGGAGAGTGTAGTGGACAGTGGAGTGCAGTGTAGTGGGCAGTGTATTGGGCAGTGTAGTGTAGTGGACAGTGGAGTGGACAGTGCAGTGTTGTGGACAGTGTAGTGCAGTGTAGTGGACAGTGTATTGTAGTGGACAGTGTAGTGCAGTGTAGTAGACAGTGTAGTGTAGTGGACAGTGCAGTGTAGTGTAGTGGACAGTGTAGTGGAGTGGACAGTGCAGGCAGTGTAGTGGAGTGGACAGTGCAGTGTAGTGGACAGTGCAGTGTTGTGGACAGTGTAGTGGAGTGTAGTGGGTGGTGGAGTGTAGTGGGCAGTGTAGTGGACAGTGGAGTGTAGTGGAGTGGTCAGTGGAGTGGACAGTGCAGTGGACAGTGCAGTGTTGTGGACAGTTTAGTGCAGTGGACAGTGGAGTGTAGTGTAGTGGAGTGGACAGTGCAGTCAGTGCAGTGTAGTGTAGTGTAGTGGACAGTGGAGTGTAGTGGACAGTGGAGTGTAGTGGACAGTGGAGTGTAGTGGACAGTGCAGTGTGGTGGAGTGGGCAGTGTAGTGGACAGTGGAGTGTAGTGGAGTGGACAGTGCAGTGGAGAGTGTAGTGGAGTGTAGTGGACAGTGTAGTGTAGTGCAGTGGAGTGGAAAGTGCAGTGTAGTGGACAGTGGAGTGGACAGTGCAGTATAGTGGACAGTGGAGTGGACAGTGCAGTATAGTGGACAGTGGAGTGGACAGTGTAGTGTAGTGGAGTGGAAAGTGTAGTGGACAGTGGAGTGGACTGGACAGCGTACAGTGTAGTGGATTGTGTAGTGGACAGTGCAGTCAGTGGAGTGGACAGTGCAGTGGGAGTGTAGTGGACAGTGCAGTGTAGTGGACAGTGCAGTCAGTGGATTTTAGTGGACAGTGCAGTGTAGTGGACAGTGCAGTCAGTGGTTTGTAGTGGACAGTGTAGTGGACAGTGCAGTCAGTGTAGTGGACAGTGCAGTGTAGTGGACAGTGCAGTCAGTGGAGTGTAGTGGTCAGTATAGGAATCATGTAGGTCAGTGTAGAGGTCGCATTGGAATCAGGTAGGTCAGTGTAAGGGTCAGGGTAGAGGACAGGGAGATCAGTGTAGTGGCCAGTGTAGGAATCAGGCTGGTCAGGACTATTGTAGAAAGGGACTCGGGGAGTGCTAAAAGTCCGCAGGTTAGGGGGCGCAAATTACTTGCCTTGCCCCGGGTGCTGACAACCCACGCTACGCCACTGGGCGATGTACAGTATATTTTACAGTGCAGGCGGTGTACAGTATATTATACCATGTAGGCAGTGTACACAGTATTTAATACAGTGCAAGCAGTGTACAGTATAGGGCACTTGACGCAGAGCAGCGGGAAGACTTCCTTTCCTCTCAAGGCCCGCTTTATGCAGAGGCAGGGCAGGGCGCCAAAAACACAGGAAGAAGAGGAGGAGGAGGATTGTGTCATCAAGGATGTAGAGGATAACATGCAGCATTCTTCAAGGGATGGTTTTCAGTCCCTAGAAACGTAAGGTGTTGTACGTGGCTGGGAGAAGGTAGTTCCTGACAATGTCATTACCCAGAGGACTCATAATCTCATGCCTCTGCAAACTAAAGCCTCATTCACACAGTGCGACGGTCGTATGAAAACGGTCGTAAAACAGTTGGTGTACGATCATCCGACCGTTCGTATGCGGGATTAGAACAGCCGACGTGCCAGGGTCATATAACAGAAGTTGGATGAGCAGACTAGAATACTTTTGTTGTACAACAAGCGGTCATACGACCATTGTACCGTGTGTACAGAGAAGTTGGTCCAACAAGTTGTATGTGCAAAACACGCATGCTCAGAAGTCAGGAACTCATGGAAGTGTCTGTTCGTGTAAACCTACGTTCCTAATTCACAAATCACATTCACCTGAACTTCCTCTTTATACGTTTGTAACATGTCACCATGGTAGGCTTGGTTGTAAGATCGCTTAGTGCACGTCAGTATGCGAGACACAACAGCCGACATACGATCTTGGACGCCCGGTCGTACAACCGTCGCATCGTGTGTACGAGGCTTTACGCTGCATGGGCTCCCTGATTTTGCAAAGCCTGCGAAAGGACCCTAGGATTCGTGGTATCAAGGAGAAGGATCATTACTGGCTGGCAACCCTTTTTGATCCACGTTACAAGTGTAAAGTTGAAGAACTCATCCTGCCTTCGCAGAGGGAGCAGAGAATGAAACATCTTCAGGACAGCTTGAAGAAAAGTTTGTGTAACGCCTTTCCAGACACTGGGAGGTTACCATTTCCTAGTGCTGGACAACGTATCTCTGAGGTTTCATTCAGTCAGAGAAAGAGCGGTGGAGAAGGTGGCCGGCTGACCGATTCTTTTAAACAATTTTTCAGTCCTTAGCACCCAGAGATGATACGTTCAAGCAACCATCAGCAGCGCCTGCATTATATGGTGCAGGAATATCTAGGGGCAAGATCAGACTTGGAGATCTTTCCAACTGAGCATCCACTGGGTTATTGGGTCTTGCAGATGGACCACTGGCCAAATCTTGCTCAATATGTAATCAAGCTACTGGCCTGTCCTGCATTCGGCATGCTTTCTGAACAGACATTCAGTGCTGCTGGAGGGTTTGTAATGGATGCACCTGCCCACAGCCTCTGTTGATAGGCTCACATTTATAAAGATGAATCAGTCCTGGATCAGCAGCTATCAAGTTCCTGATGTAACTGACTGAATTCGCTAGGGATCTGGGATCCTTAAAGACTGCCTATGCTTAGAGTTGAGCGAACACCTGGATGTTCGGGTTCGGCCGAACTTCGTGAAAAAGTTCGGGTTCGGTACCGAACTTGACCCGAACTTTACCCTGAACCCCAAACCCCATTGAAGTCTATGGGGACCCGAACTTTTTGGCACAAAAATTACTATAAAAAAGTCCTGGAAAGTGCTAGAGAGCTGCAAAAGGAAGTAAAATGATTTTAGAACAATAATCTGTCCCTTACAGCAACAGCAGGAACCTGATCCTATAGGAGTAGGCGATGATTTTAGAACAATAATCTGTCCCTTACAGCAATAGCAGGAACCTGACCCTATAGAACTAGAAAATGATTTTAGAACAATAATCTGTCCCTCTAAGCAGTAGACTCTACCTAGTCCAGTCAGATTGTTCTGTAATGCAGGATGAGATCTGCAATCTGTCCCTAAAAGCAGTAGTAGTTATCTCTACCTAGTCCACAATCAGATTGTTCTGTAATGCAGGATGAGATGTTATTATATCTGCAATCTGTCCCTCACAGCGCCAGCAGCATCCTCTCCCTATACTAGCCAGAGAGCATGTGACATGCAGCACTAAGTGACTCCAGCTTATAAAGAAGCTGGGTCACATGATGCACTGGCCAATCACAGCCATGCCATTAGTAGGCATTGCTGTGATGGCTTCTAAGGGCAAACCAGTGAAACGCTTGATGATTGGCTGCCCTACAGCTATTCAACAGGCGGGATCAAATAACCGAACCCAGAACCCAAACCCAAACTTTTTTTCGAATGTCCGGGTCACGGACACCCCAAAGTTCGGTACGGACCCAAACTTTACAGTTTGGGTTCGCTCAACTCTACCTATGCTGCCTATCCTATTTCTGAATCTTGATGATGCTAGCTTCCAACAATATTTCTGGTTTAGGGCACCACCAACACCCAAGGCCCAATTTTTCTGCACCTGTTTGACTGGGGCATGTAATTACAATTTTTTACTAATTGTTTACAGCAAGGCCCGTTCCTGCGCCCAAGAAGAGTAACTGTGAGGGGTTAAAGTGTTCAGGCACAACCAACACCCAAGGCCCAATTTTTCTGCACCTGTTTGACTGGAACACATAATTACAATTTTATATAGTATAGACCCCATAGTATATATAATACAGTTCAGAATATATAGTGCAGTCCGTATAGTATATAAAAAAAAGATTTAATCTCCAAATACGGAAAGGTTTCTTCACAGTTAGAGCTATGAAAATGTGGAATAGACTCCCCCCAGAGGTAGTTTTGGCCAGCACAATAGATTGCTTTAAAAAAGGCCTGGCTTCTTTCCTTAATGTAAATAATATAACTGGGTACTAACATTTTTAGGTAAAGTTGATCCAGGGTGAATCTGATTGCCTCTCGGGGATCAGGAAGGAATTTTTTCCCCCGCTATAGCAAATTGGATCATGCTTTACTGGGGTTTTTTTGCCTTCCTCTGGATCAACTGTGGGTGAAGGATTGTAGAAGGGATTGTATATGTTGTAGAGATTGTATATATGTATTTTTTTATTTTATTTTTTGGTTCAACTAGATGGACTTGTGTCTTTTTTCAACCTAACTAACTATGTAACTATATATATAATGCAGTTCAGAGTATATAGTGCAGTCCGCGTAGTATATATTATACAGTTCAGAGAGTATAGTGCAGTCCATATAGTATATATAATGCAGTTAAGAGTATATAGTGCAGTCTGTATAGTATATATAATACAGTGGAGAGTATATAGTGCAATGTGTAGTGTATATATAACACAGTGTATTGAGGTGGTTAAGGGGAATACTATAACAGAATTAAGAAAAAAATGGCATGGTCCCCCCCAAAATCCATACCAGGCTCTTTGGGTCTGGCATAGATTTTAAGGGGAATTCCACGCCATATTAAAAAAAAATTGACATGGGGTAACCAAAAATCCATACCAGACCATTATCCGAGCATGCAACCTAGCAGGTCAGGATAGGGGGGCGAGCGAGTACCCCCCCTCCTGAACCATTCCAGGCCACATGCCCACAACATGAGGTCCCCCAAAGCACCTTGCCCCCATGTTGATGGCCAGTGGTTGTCGGAGTCTGTGGGTGGGGAGCTTATTGGAATCTGGAAGTGGCCCCCAGATCCCGCCCCCCCCCATGTGAATGTGTATCGGGTGCATCGTACCCCTACCCATTCACCAGAAAAGTGTCAAAAAAAGTAAAAACCACAAGACTGTTTTGGACAATTCCTTTACCCAAAGCACCCACCCCCCCAAGTTGAAGGAATGTGGCCTGGTATGGTTCAGGGGGGACGCTTGCTCGTCCCCCCCTATCCTGCCCTGCCAGGCTGCATGCTCGGATAAGGGTCTGGTGTGGATTTTGGGGGGGGGGACACCACGTCAATTTTTTTAAAAATGTTGGCGTTCCCCTTAAAATCCATACCAGACCCGAAGCCATTTTTTTCATAGATTTTTCATCTATATTGCAGGGAGCCGGCAATACATTACAGCCTTGAGCAAGTTTAAATAACATTTTCCCTATAGAAATGTCATTATTGCTGCGGCATTGTTCTACACATCGCACAGATGCGCCACTTTACAGGCAGACTAAGGGGACCTCCCCCAGGCATGAAATTTAAAGGAATATTTCATTTTTATTGTTTCATTATAAACATTATTAAAATCACTGCTCCTGAAAAAACAATTGTTTTAAAAATGTTTTTTTTTGCATTGATACATGTCCCCCATGGCAGTACCCAGGTCCCCATACACCTTTTAGGGCAATATCTTGCACATAAGCCTTTAAAATTAGCACTTTTGATATTTCATGTTTGTGTCCCATAGACTTTAATAGGGTGAGCATGTTGTACACATTATATGATACAGTGCAGGCGGGGTACACAGTATATAATACAGCGTGTACAGTATATAATACAGTGCATTCAGTGTACAGTATATAATGCGGTGTACAGTATATAATATAGTGCAGGCAGTGTACACAGTATATAACAGTGTGTACAGTATATAATACAGTGCAAGCGGTGTACAGTATATAATACAGTGCAGGTGGTGTGCACAGTATATAATACAGTGCATTTGGTGTACATTATATAATCAAGTCCAGGCAGTGTACAGTATATAATACCATTCAGGAAGCGTACACAGTATATGAAACAGTGTGTACAGTATATAATACAGTGTATTCGGTGTACAGTATATATTACAGTGCATGCCGTGTACACAGTTTATAATACAGTATTACAGTATATAATACAGTGCAAGCGGTGCACAGTATATAATACAGTTCAGGTGGTGTACACAGTATATGATACAGTGCATCCAGTGTACAGTATATAATACAGTGCAAGCGGTGTACAGTATATAATACAGCGCAGGCAATGTACACAGTATATAATACAGTGTGTACAGTATATAATACAGTGCATTCGGTGTACAGTATATAATACAGTGCAAGCGTACAGTATATAACTGTGTACAGTATATAATACAGTGCAGGTGGTGTGTACAGTATATAATACAGTGCATTTGGTGTACAGTATATAATCAAGTTTAGGTGGTGTACAGTATATAATACAGTTCAGATGGTGTACACAGTATATGATACACTGTGTATAGTATATAATACAGTGCATTCGGTGTACATTATATAATACAGTTCTGGTGGTGTACACAGTTTATAATACAGTGTGTACAGTATATAGTACAGTGCAGGCGGTGTACAGTATATAATACAGTGCAGGCGGTGTACGGTGTATAATTATGTGCAGGCAGTGTACACAGTGTATAATAAAGTGTGTACAGTATAAAATACAGTGCATTCGGTGTGCAGTATATAATACAGTGCAAGTGGTGTACAGTATATAATACAGTGCAGGCAGTGTACACAGTATATAATACAGTGTGTAAAGTATATAATACAGTGCAATTGTTGTACAGTATATAATATAGTTCATGAAGTGTACACAGTATATAACAGTGTGTACAGTATATAGTACAGTGCATTCAGTGTATAGTATATAATACAGTGCAAGTGTTGTACAGTATATAATATAGTTCAGGCAGTGTACACAGTATATAACAGTGTGTACAGTATATAATACCATGCAAGCGGTGCACAGTATATAATACAGTGCAGGTGGTGTAAACAGTATATAATACAGTGTGTACAGTATATAATACAGTGCATTTGATGTAAATTATATAATCAAGTTCAGGTGGTGTACAGTATATAATGCAGTTTGGGCGGTGTACACAGTATATGATACACTGTGTACAGTATATAATACAGTGCATTCGGTGTACATTACATAATACAGTGCAGGTGGTGTACACAGTTTGTAATAGTGTGTACAGTATATACAGTGCAGGAGGTGTACAGTATATAATACAGTGCAGGCATTTTACAGTGTATAATGAAGTGCAGGCAGTGTACACAGTATATAATACAGCATGTACAGTATATACTATAGTGCATTCGTTGTTCAGTATATAATACAGTGCAAGTGGTGTACACAGTATATAACACAGTGTGTACAATATAGAATACAGTGATTAGGTGAACAGTATATAAAACAGTGTATTTGGTGTACAGTATATGATACAGTGCAGTTAGTGTACACAGTATATAATACAGTGTGTAAAGTATATAATACAGTGCATTTGTTGTGCAGTATATAATCAAAGGCAGGAGGTGTACAGTATATAATACAGTTCAGGTGGTGTACACAGTGTATGATACAGTGCATTCGGTGTAAAGTATATAATACATTGCTGTCAGTGTACAGTATATAATACAGTGCATGCAGTGTACACAGTATAATACAGTGTGTACAGTATAGAATACAGTGCTTTCATTGTACAGTATATAATACAGTGCAGGCGGCATACACATTATATAATACAGTGTGTACAGTATATAATACAGTGCATTCGGTGTACAGTATATAATACAGTGCAAGCGGCGTACACAGTATATAATACAGGGTGTACAGTATATAATACGGTGCAGACGGTGTTCAGAATATAATACAGTGCAGGCAGTGTACACAGTATATGATACCGTGTGTACAGTACAGTGCATTTGGTGTATAGTATATAATACAGTGCATCCAGTGTACAGTATATAATACAGTGCAAGTGGTGTACGGTATATAATACAGTGCAGGCAGTGTACACAGTATATAATACAGTGTGTACAGTATATAATACAGTGCATTTGGTGTACAGTATATAATATAGTGTATTCGATGTACAGTATATAATACAGTGCAAGCGGTGTACTGTATATAATACAGTGCAGGTGATGTACACAGTATATAATACAGTGTGTACATTATACAATATAGTGCATTTGGTGTACAGTATATAATCAAGTTCAGGCGGTGTACGGTATATAATACAGTTTATGCGTGTACACAGTATATGATACAGTGTGTACAGTATATAATGCCGTGCATTTGGTGTATAGCATATAATGCAGTGAAGGAGTTTTACAAAATATATAATACAGTGTGTACAGCATATACAGTGCATTCGGTGTACAGTATATAATACAGTGTAGGCAGTGTACACAGTATTTAATACCGTGTGTACAGTATATAATACAGTGCATTTGGTGTCCAGTATATAATCCGGTTCAGGCGGTGTACAGTATATTATACAGTTCAGGTGTACACAGTATAAGATACAGTATGTGTACAGTATATAATACAGTGCATTCTGTGTACAGTATGTAATGCAGTGCAGGCGGTGTACACAGTATATAATACAGTGTGTACAGTATATAATACAGTGATTTGGTGAATAGTATATAATACAGTGCATTCGGTGTACAGTATATAATACAGTGCAGGCAGTGTACACAGTATATAATATTGTGTACAGTATATGATACAGTGCATTTGGTGTACAGTATATAACAGTGCAGGTGGTGTACACAGTATTTAATACCATGTGTACAGAATATAATACAGAGTCCCTGCAGCATGAAAAGCTTGTACTTTTAATGCTGCCGGTATAATAATACAGCCAGGGCTGCCATCAGAGGGGGACAGTCCATACATATATGGGGGTGGTCGTCCCAAAGGTCCCAGGTGGTGGACCCCAACCAATGAGTCATTGTGCGAGCAGCTTGCATTCTGCAACTGTGTGTGGGGGGGCGCAGGAGTTTAGTCAGGCCTAGGGCAGCACAAAACCTAAATACACCACTGATCCTTAGCATGGTGGTTGCAAATACTGAGGTACAATCACTCTATTGCCCCACTGTAGGCAGTGTACACAGTATATAATACAGCGTGTACAGTACATAATACAGTGCATTCGGTGTACAGTATATAATACAGTCAAGCGGTGTACAGTATATACTACAGTGCAAGACGTGTACACAGTATATAATAGTGTTTACAGTATACAATACAGCGATTAGATGAACAGTATATAATACAGTGCATTTGGTGTACAGTATATAAAACAGTGCAGATGGTGTACACAGTATATAATACAGTGTGTACAGTATATACAGTGCAAGCGGTGTACAGTATATAATACAGTGCAGGCACCCTAAACAGCATATAAAACAGTGTGTACAGTATATAATACAGTGCATTCGGTGTGTGCAGTATACAGTATAATAGAGTGCAGTCAGTGTACAGGTTTTTAACAGGTTTTAATAAACTGTTTTTAAAGTCTGCACTTAGAGGCGCCTCTTTTCTTCTATTTTTTCCAGTGTTACAAGGACTTTGCTTCTGATTCAAAGGCGGCTGACCTTTGTGCTTTTCCTTCCCCTGTTCCCCCTCCCCCTCTCCTCCAGCCCTATTATACCTTACATGCTCTGGAAATTTATAAATACACTAAACTGGATGATTTGTATACAGTATTACCCCTGTCTACCTTTTCTGATCAAGCCAGACTCACTGGCAAAAATCCGTCATATACTATATGGTAGATTCAAACAACTTGAAAGAACCATCCAAACTGCTAATCAACAGTGGTGGGATAGGTTCTTCCTACAGCAATACATAGATACCAAAATCTCACCCAGAGGCTTGAGAGTCATGAAAACCTTTCCTTTTTTGGAACAGGATGACTCCAAGACATGGGTTGGGATATCGGAATTCTGTGCCTCCAAATGGATGGGGGTACTTATTTCTCATAGGGCTCACAAGCTATAGAAACTTACTCACCAAGTTCAAATGTTAGCCCTAGACATCCTTAGTCATGACACCCCTATTCCCACTTCCTGGTTTGATACTCTAAAAAAGGCCACCAAACGGGACGAAGATCATCTTCTTAATATAAAACTAGGTAAATTTAGGCGTGACCTAGAGTTTTTACCTGGAATAAGAATAATAAAAAATCACTGGACCATGATTATTCCAAGGCCATTCCCTCCCTATTGTCTCTCCCCACTCGTCCACCCCTAGTGGAGCATTTTCCTCCTCGCCCCCCTCCCCCCTGTGCATCTACCAAGCCCCTTTTCCCTGACCAGACCAGATCTAATGGTTCTGGTTCTGATCAACATAAGAAAAACACAATACACCCTCCCCTTTCTTCTTCTCATTCATTATCTAAGAAACAGGAACTTCTCTCATCCCTCAATCAGTTTTAGAACAGATCCTTAGCTTTGCCCAAAAATATAGAAGTCACATCCGCCAGACCAGATATCGTTTGTTCCATCCCGACCAAGAATACCATTATCTCGGTTCCCTCCACTGTTCCCCTATCGAACATCCATATGCATGATTTATCCGATACACAAAGCATTAGACCAACCCTTACCCAAACCAATAGTGACACATTCTTAGTTACTGCTAGAGAACCCCAGCGCTCTTTACCTCCATCACTGATCAATCCTACCACAGAGAGATCTTCAGTTCCCTTTACCTTTGGGCTCAATATGACGCCTCAGGCCTCTCATTCCTCAGTGTCAGGAGACACTGTGGTCTCCACCTCAGTGTCCCCCTCTCCAGTTCCAGTGTCTTTTTTAGTCCCCAGTCCTCCTCGGGCAGTCACCAGAAAAAGGAAACTCACGGGAGAGGCTGCAGAGGAGGACGACCCAAGAAAAAAAAACAATCTCCAATAATTCCTGAAACATTGAAGATTTTTAATTTATCCTCACATGTTCTGACAGCTGCAGAAACTTCCCTTCTTAGTCGCGGTCTCAACTGCGCTCCAGTTAATAAACCTAATCCCTTATTATTTAAAGATATAAACCAGTACATACGTAATTTAACCTTAAAGAGGTATTTCCATCTTAAAGAAGAAAAGAATAAGATTTTATCTGCAACCAATTCCCCAAGTCAGCCCCCATCACCCAATATCAGTCATCATACTCCCTCTGATCTCATTTCTGAATTTGATTTTGATATAGATCCCCTTGAGGCTCTTGAGACATTGTCTGTTGAAGATGGCTCATTGAGCCTCTTTACCCAACATCTGGCGACCTCCCCTCCCATTACCCACTCCTCGCTTAGACCTAAGTCTATGTTTTACCTGGCCCATGCCATAGGGCCCTATCTTGAAAGTTTTTACAGAGTGGTCTATGCTGATTTCTTAAAACGATGCCAGTCTCCCCTGCCCAAGACCAGTAATCTTTCTCCATTAGAGGTTCAGGCTCTTGACTCGCTGATGAAGAGCAAGGACATCATCATCAAGTCAGCTGATAAGGGAGGTGGCATAGTCCTCCAGGATAGGGTTGACTACATTGCTGAGGCCACTAGACTTCTTTCTGACACGATCACTTACAAGAAACTCAAAACAGACCACACTTTAGAGTTTTCCAAACAGGTTGATACTCTAGTTTCTAACGCACTTACTGAAGGCATCATTACCAAAACTGAGGCTTCTTTCATACGAAAGAACTTCTATCAGGTACCATACTTTTATCACCTGCCTAAGGTGCACAAAAGCTTGGAGAAACCTCCAGGCAGACCCATAGTGACAGCTATGGAGAGTGTCACTACTGGTTTCAGCCTGTATATTGACCAGTTTCTGCAGCCTTTGGTGCACCAACATCTTATATTAGGGATGGCACCCACCTTTTAGAACTCCTATCTCCTTATAGCTGGGCCCCGAATTATGTATGGTTGTCACTTGATGTTAATTCTCTTTATAAATCAATCCCGCATAGTTTTGGCATCATGGCATTGGAATATTTTCTGGCACATGATCCCCCAATTAACCCTCGTCAGGCAGCCTTCATATTGGAGGCTACCTTGTTTTGTTTATCACACAATTATTTCAGCTTTGATGAGGAGTTTTACCTTCAACAACAAGGTACAGCAATGGGAGCCAACTTTGCTCCATCCTATGCCAACTTTGCTATGGGGTATTGGGAGGTCCATCACATTTGGCAGCAGAATCCGTTTTCATCTCATATCGTCTTTTTTGGCCGATATATTGATGACATCATTGTCATCTGGGATGGGCCTCCTGAATACGTGTGTGGTTTTGTCCAGTACTGCAATGACAATCCGTATGGTTTGTCGTTTACATATGTGATGGATCCCCATAAGTTGGCTTTTTTAGACATGGAGCTAGGCAATGAAAGTGAGACCATCTTCGCTAGAAACTATACCAAACCCACGGCTGGGAATTCCTTTCTCCACCATCAAAGCTGCCATTACCCTAAATGGATAAATAACATTCCCAAAGGGTAGTTCTGTTGCCTCAGACAGAACTGCACGAGAGAATCAGATTATATCGAACAGGCTATGACCCTAAAACAAAAGTTTCTGGACAAAGAGTATCCAACGACTCTAATAGACCAAGCCTTTGAGTACTATCGTAAAGGGAAACCCCCCAAATCAGCGAAGGCAGTGGGAGACCACTCCCTCAGGTTTACTACTACATTCCACACTCAATTTAGAAAGATGGAACGTATTTTGTCCAGTCATTGGAGCATCTTACAGCAAGACCCGCACCTCAATACCATTTTACCTGAGCGCCCACGAGTGACTTACCGAAGGGCCCCTAATCTA
>BLSH010163048.1:106993-120204 GCA_018402905.1 Glandirana rugosa
GATCGTGAACGGTCTTGAAACAATGTCGGTAAAAACACGGATTTTCAAGCCCAGGGGTAACTGAAGTTACCCCAAACCCCAGACCTTATTGCAAGCCCGTTGCAAGCCACGGCTTGGGCCTGAAAAAAGGTTTCAAGCAAGCCTGGGCGTCTTGGGCTTGCAGGTCCACAAACGAGTTGAGATGACTGTTCAGGGACAATTTAAACACCCACTACGACCGTTTCAGACGGACATCCCTGGCCACCTCACATTCTTCGTACAGGAACTAGACCCATAGCACCGAACGTTGCCCGAACGTTATTCCAGACCCCAAACCCCATTGAAGTCAATGGGGACCCGAACTTTTAGGCACAAAAATGGCTGTAACAAAGTTCTGGCAAGTGCTAGAAGGCTGCAAAAGGAAGTAAAATGGGGGTAAGAGTAGGGCAAGTGCCCTACAAAAAATGGGTATAGGGCAAATAAATGAAAATCAAATAAACTAGGAGATGATTTTTGAACAATAACGTGTCCCTCTAAGCAGAAGCCTCTACCTAGTGCAGTCAGATCGCTCAAAGCAGCAGTATGTGAAATCTCAAATTACTCCCACAATCTGATCTTTGTGTACGACCGTAACGATCATTGTGTTAGGCAGGGTTTGATCTGCAATCTGTCACTCAAAGCAGCAGTATGTGAAATCTCGATTCTCAAATTTCTGCAATCTGTCCCTCAGAGCAACAGTAGTAGTAATCTCAGGATGCAGCATCAGATGTTAAAATGTCTGCAATCTGTCCCTCACAAAAAGGCTGCCAGCTTCCTCTCCCTACACTATTCAGAGTCTCAGAGAGCATGTGCCTGCAGCATCAAGTGACTGCAGCTTATATAGAGGCTGGGTCACATGATGCACTGGCCAATCACAGCTATGCCATTAGTAGGCATGGCTGTGATGGCTTCTAAGGGCATACCAGTGAAACGCTTGTTGATTGGCTGCCCTGCAGCTATTCAACATGCTTGATCAACTACCAGAACCCGAACATTTTTTGAAACGTCCGTGTTCGGGTCCAGGTCCCGGACACCCCAAAGTTCGGTACGTACCCGAACGTTACAGTCCGGGTTCGCTCAACACTACTGGTCACTGCTAGGCGATAGGGTGAATCAAACAGAACATGCAATTTCAGATATTACTTCTACGGTAAACGCTATTATTGACACTAATGAAGAGGGAGATGAGGAAAGAAAATGGCTACGCACCAAAATCGCAGACCTCGAGGAGGAACAATTTGAAATTAAGCGGGGGTCCCTGAAAGCGTAGCCTCACAAGACCTCAAAAAATTTGCCTCAGACCTGTTCCTCACCCTCGTACCAGATTTGACACCCTTAAAATTAACAATAGACTGGATACACTGTATACCCAAACCCTCCTTTCTATCGAACAAAATACCTAGAGATGTCCTCATGAGGGTGCATTTCTTCCCCACCAAAAAGCAGATCCTACAAAAAGCACGTTCGCTGGGGAAACTACCAGATCCTTAAGCGAACATACAGATTTTTGCTGACCTATCCAAACATACACTCGACGTACAGAGACAACTGAATATA
Source organism: Glandirana rugosa (assembly GCA_018402905.1). Classification (NCBI taxonomy): domain Eukaryota; kingdom Metazoa; phylum Chordata; class Amphibia; order Anura; family Ranidae; genus Glandirana; species Glandirana rugosa. The sequence continues at coordinate 108,569 of BLSH010163048.1, forward strand.
ATAACCAAGACCGTTCACAATAACAACATTCATTATAAATGGAAGCATCCTACTAAACTAAGCGTAGAGCACAATGGGTCAACACACCTGATCTCGACTCTGGATAGGGGCATCTCGCTTCTTAAGGAATGGGGCATCATACCAGTCCATGCACCTCAACCAGGCCCTCGCACTGCAGAAGGGAAAATACCACCTACATGGATCACAACTCATTCTGGTAATCGAAATAGGAACCAATAAATGCAACGTAAGGGAACTAACTCTACACTACCTAGACTCGCTCTAGGAAGCCCAGACACCATTGCACTGAACCCACTGGAACTGTTGCCCCCCTATATGAAGGTTTCAGCCTACCCAGTTTACCTAGGCTGTACAACTGTATTACCCTGATTTTGTTGTTATGTTACTTTCCTTTCTGCTCTATTCCCCATACATGTATCGATGAGACCCTCCAACAAGACCAGGCGGACCCACATATACTGCAACATTTGAACTGAATTCCAGGAAATCCACGGAGGCCTGTCACGCACCAAGGGAGAAGAGAACTGGCAATGTACCAACCGAACTGTAAATAAACTACATATCGCACAACATCTAACTAATAGCACTTAGAATCTTATCCCTAAACATGAAAGGGCTCAATCATCTCATAAAGAGGTCATCACTATGGCGAACAGCCAAGCAGTCACAAAGTGATATAATTTGCGCCCAGGAGACCCATTTTCTTGATCCAGCTACCCCATTCTGCAAACATAAGGACTTCCTCTATGTTTTTCTAGCATCCAACCAGGATCGAAAAAGAAACGAGTGCTTATAGCCATTAACAAGAACATAGGCTTCTAAATATCTGAGACAATCTCCGACCCCAATAGCTAATTTCTCATCTTGATATGCAAGATCAAGCATAGCGAGTACACTATTGCGTGCATCTAGGCACCAAACGAGCACCAATTATGCTTTCTGAACAAAGTAATGAGAGTAATTTATAAACATAAGTCAGTATCACTAATTCTATGCAGAGACTTTAATATAGCGCCTGACCAGCTCATGGACACATCCAACCCATCGCCCAGATGCCCGTCGCCAATGTTGGATTTCCTTAAAAGGCACAACCTCTATGATGTCCAGCGATGTCTCCATACAACAAAGATAGACTTTACCTTTTTTTCAGCCCCACACAATTCCTATTCACAAATTGAATATTTTTTAGTAGACAAATGGACATTACAAAAAATCTCTGAAGCTGACATAGACATAATCACGTGGTCAGACCACGCCCCGGTGAGAATCAAACTAGTACAGTCGACAGCCCCCAAACACAGCTAGACTCTGGAGGGTGAACTCGTACATACTACAAGCTCCACAATATTCAGATCAATTGCTAAACCACCTAACGGACTTCTTTACCACCAACCAAGGTTCGGTATCCCAGCTATCCATGTTATGGATAGCGCACAAGGCATTTATAAGAGGAATGATCATACAACAATGCTCTATTGCAAAAAAGAGGACGCGACATCTAGATGAGCTCACAGAGGCCCAAAACAAAAAATACTCCCACGACCTCAAGACTAAACTTATTGTCCTTAGGCAAGACCTCAGAGCCCTTCTCCTAGAATCACATGAGAAATCAGATTGTAGACTCAAGGCTACAATCTACTCTACATCTAATAAGTCAGGGAAAGCTATGGCGCAACGTGTTTGAGGCCAACAAATCAAAAGCACAATAACCCATATATTCCACCCCATCACTAAACAAAAGATAATCAACCCACAGGGCATAGCGGACGATTTCAGCGCCTACTATGAATCGCTATATAACCTAAAAAATGACAGATACTCCCCAACCATCTCAACAATTGATCAACCAATTCTTGTCAAAAATAAACCTCCTCAAAATTACTGAGGACCAATTGGAAAAGTTAAATACCCCATTCCCCATGCTAGAAATAACACAGGCCATCCATTCTCTACCCTTTGGCAAGTTGCCGGGTTCTGACGGCCTCCCCGAAAAATACTATTGACAATTAGGAGACGTCCTAAGCTCCTACCTCCAGGTGGTCTTCAATGAAGCCGCTTCCTCCTCCAAATTACCATCTGATATGCGATCTGCAGTGATTGTTACTTTGCCTAAACCGGGTAAACCCTCAGACGTGCCTCAGAACTTTCGGCCCATATCTCTGCTCAACGCATACGTTAAAATCTATGCAAAAATCCTGACCTCCAGAATTGCTAAATTTCTCCCCAACCTTATAAACCAAGACCAGACAGGCTTCATACAAGGGAGACAATCGTCTGATGCTACGAGACGACTGATCAACCTAATCCGTGAGGCAAACTTGAGTGGAATGCCTTCTCTGCTCTTAACTTTAGATGCAGGGAAGGCGTTCGATCGAGTACACTGGGGATATATGAGGAAAAAGGGATTTTATTATAACTTACCGTAAAATCCTTTTCTCTGAGTTCACTGACAGACACAGCTCTTCTTAATTGACACGTGGGTTTTATGTCATCCTATCAGGAGTGACTAGGCAAAACAGATGCAAAAGCATCAGGGATAGGCTGGCCCCTCCCATGGGGGCCGTCCTCACCTGAGCCTATAAAACCCCCTGCTGGCCAATAGCATTCAGTTTGTCACAAGCAGTACAACAAAAAAAACAGTTGGGTGGGAGCTGCGTCTGTCAGTGAACTCAGAGAAAAGGATTTTACGGTAAGTTATAATAAAATCCCTTTTTCTCTTACGTTCACTGACAGACGTAGCTCTTCTTAATTGACACGTGGGGACGTCCCAAAGCAGTGCCAAAAAAACTAGAGGGGTGGGCAAACAACAACAACAACTGTACCCAACAGAACCCTCTCAGGGAGCACCAGACGCATTCACACCGCTGCTCGCAAAACTTTGCGGCCAAAAGCAGCATCCGCAGATGCCGACACATCAACTTTGTAAAACTTAGTAAAAGCGTGCACTGTGGCCCAAGTGGCCGCTTTGCACACCTGAGACACCGAAGCCTGGTGCCTGAACGCCCAGGAGGTGCTGACCGACCTGGTGGAATGAGCCGTGACCGGAAAAGGGGGAACTTTGCCCCTAAGCTCATATGCATGGGTCACGGTCTGTCTGATCCAACGGGAAATGGTAGCTGGCGAGGCTGCCGAACCCTGTTTTGAGCCCTCGGGTAACACAAACAACGAGTCAGACTGCCGAAAGGAAGCTGTAGCACTCAAATAAACGCGCAGGGCCCTCACCACATCCAAAGAGTGTAACTCAAATTCCTTAGGATGTTAGGGTGAGGACACAATGAAGGAAGGACAATATCCTCATTCAAATGAAAAGAAGAGACCACCTTCGGAAGGAAAGAAGGCGGAAGTCGCAACACCGCCTTGTCATTATGAAGAATCAAGTATGGGGACTTGCAAGACAAAACAGCCAATTCTGACACCCGCCGCGCGGATGTGACAGCCACTAAGAAGGCAACCTTCTGCGACAAAAGGGAGAAAGCAATGTCCCTAATCCTCTCATACGGTGGTTTCTGTAAAACCGAGAGCACCAGATTTAAATCCCACAGCGCCAGAGGCGGCCGAAACTGGGGAGCCACATGACGTACACCCTGTACAAATGTGCGGATCAGCGAATGTGAAGCCAAAGGTCTCTGAAAAAGGACCGCTAAGGCCGAAATCTGGCCTTTGAGTGTACTCGATGCCAGGCTCTTGTCCAGTCCCTGTTGCAGAAAAGTCAGCACCCTGGACACCAAATAAGAGCGAGGGTTCCAACCCCCCGCTTCGCACCATGCAATATAGGCTTTCCAGGTCCTGTGATAAATTTTGCGCGAAGTGCACTTACGTGCCTTAAGCATAGTAGGGATTACAGAGTCAGCGACTCCCCGATCCCTCAATACCTGGGCCTCAATAGCCAAGCCCTCAAAGCCAGTGAGGGTAAAGCAGGGTGCAAGATGGGACCTTGGGACAGCAGGTCTTCGCGAAGCGGAAGCCGCCAAGGGGCGTCCGCCACCATCCGAACCAGATCGGCGTACCAAGTGCGCCGAGGCCAATCGGGAGCGACCAGGATCATCAGAATACCCTCTGCAGCTATCCTGCGCAGAACCCGAGGCAACAACTTCAGGGAAGGGAAGAGGTATATTAACCGGTACCGACCCCAAGGAGCCACCAGCGTGTCCGTGGCGACCGCCAACGGATCTCTTGTTCTGCACACGAAGGTTTCGACCTTGTGATTGAACCTGGACGCCATGAGGTCTACCTCTGGTGTGCCCCACTTGCGGCAAATCTGGCGAAACACCTCTGGATGCAGGGACCATTCCCCCTGGTCCAGTGTCTGGCGACTGAGAAAGTCCGCCTGCCAGTTCTCCACTCCCGGAATGTAAATTGCGGAGAGCGCCGGGACATGTTGTTCCGCCCAGCGGAGAATCAGAGCAGCCTCTGCAGCTGCCGCGGAACTCCTTGTCCCTCCTTGATGGTTCACATATGCCACGGCTGTGGCATTGTCCGACTGAACCCGGACAGGGAGACCATGCAGCCTTGTCGACCAACGGGACAAGCAAAGCTTGATCGCTCTCAGTTCCAACACATTTATCGGAAGTCGAGCTTCCTGAGCTGACCAACGGCCCTGGGCAGACAACTGACCCAACTCCCCTCCCCAGCCCATCAGGCTGGCATCCATCGTCACAATCGACCAGTTGAGGGGAAGGAAAAACTTTCCCAGAGTCAGTGCTGGAGCCTGGAGCCACCAAGTCAGTGATCCCCTGGTCTGGTGGTCCAAATGGATCAGTCTGTCCAGAGAAAGAGGAGATTTGTCCCATTTTGACAGAATCGCCTTCTGCAAGAGCCGGGTGTGACTCTGGGCGTAAGGAATCGCCTCGAAGGACGAAACCATGAGTCCCAACACCCGCATGCAGAACCTTAGGGAGGACCTCCAGCGCGACAGCAGGGTCCGAACCACTGCTTGCAGCCCCAATAGCTTGTTGGGAGGCAAGAACACCTTCGCCTGCACCGTGTCTGACCTCCAGGCGACATGAGGGGGCAAGCGAGGACTTTTTGAGGTTGATGAGCCAACCGAAGTCCCTTAGTGTGGAAGCCGTGATTGTCACGTTCTCCTCCAAGGACACTACCGACTGTGCCCTCAAGAGCAGGTCGTCGAGGTACGCCACCACTGTGATGCCTCTCTGTCTTAGCAGTGCTAGGACTGGTGCCAACACCTTGGTGAACACCCTGGGAGCCGAGGCCAGACCGAATGGTAAGGCCACGAACTGATAGTGCAGGTCTCCCACTGCGAAACGCAGAAAACGCTGGTGTTTTTGGCAGATGGGAACGTGCAGATAGGCGCCCCTGATGTCCAGAGATGCCAAGAATTCCCCTTGATGTAGGGCGGCAACGACCAAGCGAATGGACTCCATCTTGAACTTTTGTGCTTTGACAAAGCAGTTCAGAGCTTTGAGATCCAGAATCGGCCTGATCCCGCCCTTTTTGGGCACCACAAAGAGGTTTGAGTAAAAGCCGCAGAACCTCTCCTCCAGTGGAACTGGCACCACTACACCCATGTCCGCGAGGGACTGGACCACGCTGAACAGTTCCTCGAGACGCTGAAATTTTCGACAGCATGGTCATGATGTCCAGCAGGGAGTCGCACAGATAATGAAGGCCTTCCACCGCGTGTTGCACTTTATGCAACTCATGTTGTGCACAATTGCAATTCCAATTTTTGCACACTGAGGAGAGGCACTCAGAAAGGGACTGCGCTGACATTGCTGAGGCCAAGGCTGGCCGCATAGCAAAACCTGCCAACTGAAAGATAGCCTTAGACACCATTTCCGTGCGGTGATCCGCCGCGTCCTTAAAAGAGGGCGAGCCCTCCACAGGAAGGGTGGTAGCCTTATTTAGACGGGCCACCGGTGGGTCCATGCAAAAAAAAAAAAAACGCAGGTCCCATAAGGGAACCCAGTCAACTCCTTTGCACTAGGCAAACAAAACTGAATGCTATTGGCCAGCAGGGGGTTTTATAGGCTCAGGTGAGGACGGCCCCCATGGGAGGGGCCAGCCTATCCCTGATGCTTTTGCATCTGTTTTTCCTAGTCACTCCTGATAGGACGACATAAAACCCACGTGTCAATTAAGAAGAGCTGCGTCTGTCAGTGAACGTAAGAGAAAGTACTTTTAAAGTTTGGATTTAAGGACTTCATCTTGTCAGCCATATTAACTTTATATTTGTCTCCTTCTGCCAAGGTCTACACAGGTGAAATGCTATCTTCCCCATTTCAAATCGCTAACGGCACACGCCAAGGGTGCCCTTTGTCTCCTCTAATTTTCAGTCTCACTATTGAACCACTGGCCGAGAGCATAAGGAGTTCCACACTAATAACAGGCATCCAAGTGGGAGTCTATAACCATAAAATCAGCCTGTTAACTTGTAGAAATTTAGGACATGTTAATTATGTATTGTCACAGTGTCTCCCAGTGTCGGTTTACCGCTATTCGCTGTGTATAGCGAATAATGGCTTTAACTGATATTGAGGACAGGCCACTTGTAATGGAAACCTTCCATTATTTGGTAACCACATGCTACCCGCCCGATCATCCTGGCCGGCAGGCGCTCTGAGCGGTTAACACTGGAGCGAACGTCGGTCTGGATCTTTGAGGAGCGATGCACATTCTGTGGCGTGGGTGTATTACCGTCAATCGGGGGCCCTGTATTATGTACAAATTGATCTGCTTGGTGGCGATGTACTTGCGGTATGGAATCAGTATTGCCTTTTCTGTAAGGATAATGATCTGTAAGCTTTCTGTCGCATCTGATCAATGTGACAGAGGGCCACAGCTATATTCCTTTGTGCATAATTTACCCCTTAATGGAACAGTAGTATAATCACTATGAGATATAGTTCATAGAGCTGTGTTTGATAGTGATTCGTTGTAATGGCAGTTCGGGCTTTGCATGCATGGCGTTTTGCTTGGAGGGCCTCTGTGAGATCAGGTGTTGGTTTCAATGGAAGCCATGTTTCACATGGCTTTCATTGTTCTCTGGAGTCTGATCTCCACCCACCCAACGGCTGTGACTCATCTGGGCTGGCCAGTCATTCCACATGCATGCACGGCTCTTCTATTGTATTGTTTGAATATAAACAAGTGTCATTGGTTGTTGTTTTGTATTGAGCTCATGTCATGTGACTGTGCCTTGGAGGCCGATTGGCTGATTGTGAAGCCATCAAGTCCTTTTGTTATCCCTGTCTGAATCATATAAATTAAAGCAGCAAGCATTGATAGGCAGGACTGTTTTTCGAGCTTGCAATGTGAAAACAGCTATGGTGCCTGTCTTACTTGCTTTAACACGAGTGCACTCAAATGCATTATGCAAAAGAGCAGAAAAGTACGCTCATTAGCGCAGACAAAATATAATGCACACAAGGTATTATAATTGCCCCCACAGATGGCGAGCCAGACAATTTTGGGAGCCTACAGAAATTTCCTTCACAGCGGACCGAAGGGCGGAAGTGATCTGGATAGGACATCAAAACAGCCGGCTATTGGTAAAACCAATTTTATTTCAATTTTTTTAATCTTTTGTTGTCCTGAGTCCAGGATGTTGCTTTCTCTGTGCGCTGCGTCAGGTAAATTCTGCTTTGCTAAAAGAACCTGTTTTTCCTATTTTTGCATAATGGCGGGGTTTTTAATTGCATGTTATCATTGTAGTTAGGTCTATTGATTAGGAAGATAACCTATACTTGTCCTCTATAGGTCCTAATCAATACACCTAAAGTGTGTTATAAGTAACTGTATGCTTTGAGTGCGTGATCAGTGTGTGTGTTGTATGAATATGCTTTGAATGCGTGATTGGTATCAGTGTTGTGCTTAGTAATTGTGTGTGTTATGTTGTAATTTTGGCGGTAATTCGTTTAAGCATTCGTTTGGTGTCTCAGATTGTATAGTCAGTCTGTAAGGAGAGAGATTTCAGTTTGTGCTGCTTTTGGTGGGATCGGCGTAAGTTACCACCATTTTGTTGTAAAAGTGTTACAATTTCAATTTTGTTTCTGTTGAACTTGAAATTATTCTGCGTTTGGACCGAAGTTCAGCATTTTGTGGAATTAAGTAATTGTCTGCAGGAATTTCAGTTTCTGGTTTTAATTGCTTTGTTTTTGTGCAATATTTCAGTCTCAAGTGAAAATAGTTTGTTATTGTACTGAATTCCATATCCAGTAGAATCATTTTGGTTGTAATGTTGTTCTATTGTTTTGCGGAGTCCCAGCTGTAACTGTTTTTGGTAGAGACAATCAATAAACTGTTAGATGGCTATTCAGCTTTAAGTGTGAAACCAAGTTAACATTACAGTGTATAGAGGTCTTTTTGTGCTGTTTGCTTACGGATTGTGCCTTTTCATAAAGCATATGTGTGTGCAGAGTTCTGATTTTGGGCGGCACATTTAGTTTAGACACAGTATTGTAATCATAAAGAGGTTTTGTGCTTTTTACACTGTAATTCAGCTCTGGTTCTGTCTGTTTATAGTACAACTCATTTGTTAACCATTGGTTGTTTTAGACGCTGAAGTTTGAGTACCACATGGCTATCCCGGTTTTGGACTGAGTTTCTAGTAGCGAATGGCGCCGTGCAACTGAAAATCAGTATTCAGTGAGGATGGTAAATTTCTACACTGTATTTCAAATCCGGTTGATAAATTCTGTGTTATGCGTTTTTTAGTGTTCTAACACCGAAATCCACGTGTTTGTACTGTGGTTGGTGGTTCTCGGTGCGGTCGTTTTGTTTCCATCACGTGTTTGGCGTCATCTTCCCCTGGTAAAGAGGGCCATGGGGTTGTAATGTTGCTTCACTTACTGCCATTTTGTGTTGTGGTGATTGAAACCCACATGATGTGGCCACCATCTTGGAGTAGTGATAAAGGGCCACATGGCTGAGATGCCATATTGAATTCCGTCACATCATCATTTTTGTTTTTTCGTGTTTAACTGTTTTTACACTTTTGTTTGGAAAGGACAACTTTTTATAAGAGTCATTACGTGATTTTGTGTACTGAAGGTCGGTTTTGAACGGAGTCTCTCCATTTTTAGTTGAAACCCAGTATTGAGGGATGTTTTTACAGGATTGTTGCATCTGTTTTAGCCAGCTTTGCTTGACTTGTTCAGATTTAGCGTCTTTATACAATTCATCTGTTTTCGTGTTTTATCTTTGTTTTTGGATATAGCTGTTTTGTTTTTATAAGTTTTTCAGTTTTATGTAGGCATTTACGTTTTAAGCAGCTTTTTCATAGGGTTCTGCCCAGTTTTTGTTGTATAACCATTGATTTTCAATGATAGACTACAGTGTGGAGTATAACTGATCCATTCTTGTATTGGATTCAGGTTTTGTTTAAAATCAGGTTTGTTTTCGACTAATTTGCGGTTAGTGTTATAGAGATAGTGTTTTCTACGTAGTTTGTGTTCCAGGTAGAGACATTATACTTTTCAGTGTGTAATCAGTAACCGGCATCTCAATTTCTTTAGTATAACATCAGGAAATAGACTGAAGCCAAGGTTTGTATAGTGAGGATTTAATTGTACTTCCGTGGCTGTTTGGCTGCACGGGTTGGTCGGAACGAATGTGTGTACTTTGGGCCGGTCTACGTGAAACAGGAGAAAGCGACACGTTTCTTTCAGCCTTCAACGTGTGAGGAGTAGATTCTGAAACCCGCCCCACGTGTAACCGTGTCAGTACCGGGGGTGGGGAGCGAGTGGTAGTTGCTGAACTGTATAGTCATACAAATCCACCAGGTTGAGGTTTCTAGCTGACCAACGGGGAAGCCGTGTATAATAATCAGAGTTGGAGGCAAGCTAGCACTGTGAAAGAAGGCACCTGGCAGTGTTGCTCCTAAACTTGGTGCAAAAGTTGATTCGAATCGTCATGGGCAATGGGCCGTCCATGTCTGAGGGGGGGAAGTAAGGCCTCTCAATCTAGCCAAACAGCTTTGCGGTACATAAAGTCTGTGTTTGGGGCTCGGGCCATGTGACCCCTCAAAAAGTGGATGTTCCTTTGATGTCTGGAGGTGGAAGAAGTTCATTACTGAATTAGGACCAGGCTCCAGACAACAAAGACGCTAGATATAGTGATATTGTGGCTTCAGAAATCTATTATGGTGTACCCACAGAATATGCGGAGTGTGCTTTCAGTCCGGGTGAAGCGCATTTTGTATACCTGGCCAGAGGGGAAAGTCATAGTTACGTGATCCAATAAGGGAAGCCGGGAAAGGATTGGATGTGTATTACATCATTTTCTGGTCGTTGTGGAATATATCGTGTTAGCCCCTGGAAAGAACATTGCTGGGTAAAGTCTAAGGATGAAGATGGTACTGCGCAGCCTATACCAGTGTGTAAGTAAAAGAACCTTGCCCCTAGTTTTTCTAGGATGTATTGCCACACTATTTCACTGTTAGTAGTTAAATAGGTAAAAAACGAAGTGTACAATGCACCTTGCTGATTTTGCCTGGGCGATACTAGACAGGTGTATACATACTCATGATGATAAAACAAGGATATATTATATATAATATTACCGAGATAAAAAGTAGTAAATGCAAAATTCAATAAAATCTGAATGACTGTGATATTGTGATAAGATAAATAAATTATAGCAAGATAGTGAATAAAAATAAAAATAAATATCAAGTGGAAAATCAAATATAGTCCTTTATAATAGAGTGGTAAAAGTGACAAATGAGTGACTTGTGCTCCAAAGTTCATAAAACAATTCGTGCTCCAAACAATGGTGTAGGAAGCCTCTTTGTGCAGGGGGGTGGTTAATCACCCCAAAAAGGATTCCATTTCTAAGGTGCTTCAACTGGATCTGTGCTCTCAGAACTCTCACCTGAGCAGGTAAGGACCTGTGCGCATCAAGGTATCTTTAGCGGGAGATGTCCTTCCGATATGGGGTGCGTTTTTTTGTCCCACTCTCAATCCTCCCGTGTGGTCACACCGTACGACCCACCGGTCGTTGGACTCCTTGATTCCGATCCTTACTCCAAAAATCAGGCATGCAGGAAGAGACAAACGGATTCCATAGTGTAGTATATCAAAAATATGTTTATTTTATCCAAAAAAAACGTATTTCCAGGAACAAAGAAAAAAATTCTTTAAAATGATACAGCGGCGTCAGGGCACCTCTCACTTAGTATCCAGCACTCTAGGTAACAGCCTACGCGCGTTACGTCATATCACATGACTTCATCAGGGCTGACAGGAGCAAACAGGAAAGTAAGAGTTACAGAGGTTTGTTATTGGTTGTAGGAAATGTAAAAATTCTGATATTCTTATTTTGGTCAAAGTGGAACTTTAACTTGCATGTAGCCCACAAGAGTTGTGTTCAAGACCAGTAGACCCCCCGTGGGTAATTCAATTCAATTCAATACACGCCCAGCCATCCCTTTCTTTTCAAATCTAGCTCATCGCCCCAGGCTAAGGTATGTTAATGTACTTGGCAGACTATCTGTGTGTCTCCAAGTGTATTTCACACCTGCTTCCTGCCCAGTGTCACCTTGCATCTCTATTTACTCCCAGGGATTCTGTGTCCCTGAATAAATTCATTTCCGAGGGTCACTTAATAGTGAAAAGGGTGGGGACTGGCTAGACCTTCTGGAATAGGGAGTTCCA
>BLSH010163048.1:120228-140640 GCA_018402905.1 Glandirana rugosa
CGCCGAGAACACCTTCACAAATGACATGAATGAATGAATAAACATGACAATAAGGTCCGTCACACAGACCATCTTAAGTACAGGCAAGATGCAGTCAAATCAAATAGAGCATGTGAAACAAACAGCAGTTTATGAAAGGGGGAGAGAAGAAAAAAAAAAAAAGGGAATGGTAATAGTACATCTCCGTATTTCGCCTTGTTCTGCAGAACCCTAGGAGTCACCACCCGTCCCCCCAGAACACCCCCAAATGGGATCTTGGTGTCTCCCTGGGGGAGAGGGGGTGGTCCTCCAGGCTCTTCCAGACCCAAGGTACAGCTCACCTATTTCCAGCTCGGGATTACTTTCCACAAGAGCCGCAGTGCAATTAGGTAATGTTTTTTTTTTTTTCTTGAAGCCCGTGGTGGTGTGAGACACACCCAGACTTACCCGGTGCACAAAAGTGAAGACACAAAAAGTGCACATGGGTGTACACAATAGCCCCCCTCCGAAGAGGAAGGGCCTCTTACCCTGATCCCCCGGTGGCCAAAGCTCCTAGGGGACTGAGGTATCGTGCACCAAGGATTGCTTAGCCAAAAGGCCGGGCAACCCCCAGTTTCTCTTTGGCGACCAGCCGGAACCGGCCGCCCCGATACTACTGTGGGACTCCCCCGAAGGGAGACCCCATGAGAGGCGGCGGATCAAGCCAAAAGGCCATACCCGCCGCCAACCAAGACTTTCAGGCAGGCCCCGAGAGACCGTACACCCTACTTATCATACGGTGCTTCGTGTACCCAAACAATAAGTGACACGACACAACAAACTACACAGCAAACAAACAAAACAATCAAAAGTGAGGAAAGGGATAGTGAGAGGGGTGCAGAAAGTGCCTTTGTGAATAACAAAGGCCGGCCTTGCAATTAGGTAATGTTAGACCTAATGAGTCAGGCCAGGATCCCGTCGCTTATTGTCCCATAGGGCTGGTTAAAAACAACCCTAACTAGGTTTTGACCTAATAGTGTTATGGTGTCATGCCAGTGCGTCAGTTGGTCAGTTGCAAGCATACTGCAAATACTTCGTCCCGTCGTAAGTGACAATGATAGTCAATCCACAAGCAAGGCTTCAGGGACCTCCATCCGGTCATGCTGGGTTTAAATTGTGGTTGTAGGTTTATGAAATGCTTGTAAAACGATCATAATATTTGAAAAGTACCCAGGGCTTCCACATTTTATGAAATCCGTCTGAGGAGTACTTGGCCATAGCCACGGATTCCTCCATCTGATACAAGTTCTCGATTTCTTGGAGCCATTATGCAGTCGACGGTGATCGGGTGGATTTCCAATGTCTGGGGATCAGTGATTTGGCCGCATTGAGCATGTGTCTAGTCAGTTTTTGTATCTTCTCACAGGGCTATTCGTTATGTGCAGTAAACAGCAGGCTCGGTCCAGTGTGAGCTGCGTTTCGGTTATTTGTGTAATTAGGGTCCGAACCATCTCCCAGAAAGGGGCTATTAGCTCACACTCCCACCAGATATGTAGGAGCGTACCTTCGATTTTCTTACACCTCCAGCAGCAATCAGATGCTGCGGGGTACCACCTATGCAGTCTGGACGGGGTCATGTACCAATGTGTAAGCAGCTTGTAGGACATTTCTTGGAGTCTGGTACTTATAGAGCATTTGTGTGCATAGATATTTGCTCTCTGCCATTGCTCTTTGGAGAATCCTACCTGTAGGGCAGTTTCCCATTTTGTTTGGGAGGAAGTAGGACCTGAGGGATCTGTCTCTTGCAGCCATGTGTAGGCTAGGGATGCGGTCTTTGTGACCGGAGTACCCGCCAAGCACGTGGTCTCAAAGGGAGTCGGTGGTCTGTAAAGGTTTGTCTTATCTAGGAGAAAAGGTAACTGTGAATCTGGCGGTATGTCCAGAACGAAAGGGTGTGGAAGGGCTCCAGTTTGTCAGCGAGTACCTCAAACAGGATTATTTTATCGCCTTGTATGCATTGGCCGGCCAGTAGAGGGCTCTGCAGGTGAATCTCCAATCCTGGGCAGAATGCAGGGTTAGGCGTAATGGGGGTCAGAGTACCTGGGGTGGAGGATATGGACCCGACTTTGGTTATTCCATGAAATATTTCAAGTGTTGCACCCAATAATGAGTTTTGTCTGAGTGAATGTGGCAGTGCTTCAGGGGGCACCCATGGTAGGAAATTCAGAGGGGTAGACACCATAGCTTGCTCCAAATTGACCCAGTCCTTATTGTGGCCATGGCAGTGCCAGTCTAGTATTCTAGCGAGATGCGTCGCTTGATGGTAGCGCCTGAAATTGGAAAGATTAATTCCACCATTAGCTTTAGTTTTAGTAAGAGTTTGGAGTTTTATTCTAGGTCTACAATCTGCCCACAGGAACGTACATACAATAGAATTCAATTGTTTAAAAAAGGAATTGGGTAGCTTTATGGGCAGGGTGTGAAAGTGATACAAGATTTTAGGTAACACTGTCATTTTCAGTATAGCTGCCCTCCCGAACCAGGAGAATGGGCGTGGGGACCAGTTTTTCAAGTCTTTTTGTATCGTGGACAGGAGTGGCCTGAAATTAACGTCAAAAATGTTGTCTAGTGGGGGTGTGAGCCGAACTCCTAGGTACTGGAGTGTTGATTGTTTCCAGATGAAGGAGCAGTTGGCACGCGTGAGCTCTACTGCTGCGGGAGGAAGGTTAATGTTTAGGGCTTCGGATTTACTGTAATGGATTTTCATATTAGAAATGTGGCCGAATATGTCAAATGCATGTACTAGGTTCGGGATAGAGAGGTGTGGTTTCGTTAAAAAGAAAAGCAGGTCATCCGCATTTGTATGTTTTTCCCTTTATCAGGAAGCCACTAATGTTTGGGTCATTATTTACGATCCGTATGAAGGGTTCAAGCGTCAAGATAAAAAGGAGTGGGGAAAGGGGACAGCCCTGCCGCGTGCCGTTGTGTATGTTCACTGTTTCCGAAAGAGTTCCGTTAATTTTGAGGTTGGCTTTAGGTTTTTGATAAAGGGTAGAAATCCAAGTTCTCATGTGGGTCTGCAGACCAATATGAGCGCATGTTTCTAGTAGGTAGTCCCATGAGACCCTATCGAAGGCCTTCTCCGCATCCGTGGATAGGAGAAGACCTTCGATTTTCCAGTTTTGGGTGCTGTGAATGAGATTCAGGGCTTTGGTGACATTGTCACGTGCTTCTCTCCCTGGCATGAACCCTACTTGTTCTGGACCTATACGTTTTTGCAGATGTTCTCTTAAGCGATTTGCCAAGATCTTTGCTAAAAGTTTGGTATCTATGTTGAGTAACGATATGGGCCTGTAGCTAGCGCAATTGTTTTGGTCTTAACCAGGTTTTAATATCAACGTAATGTGAGCCAGGGTAAAAGAGTCAGGGACGGACTGTGGTTGTTTCAGGCTGTTTAGAGCCTGTAGGAGTGGGTTGTGTAATAGATTGAAGTAGGCCCTGTAATAGTGAGCCGTAAAGCCTTCCGGTCCTGGGCTTTTGCCTGGTTTGAGGGCTTTAATCGCTAGGTATAGTTCATCTTTGGTGATGGGGCTCTCTAAAGATTTTGCTTCTTCTGAAGTCAGTGAAGGTAATCCGCTTTGCTGGAGGAAATCTGTAATGGCCTGGCGTCTGCTTGCTGTGACTCCCTTGGGTTTATGTGGGGGTGGCAGGTTATACAGTTTGGTATAAAATTTCTGAAATGCCTCTGCTATCTGGTCAGTCCTGTGTACAGTGTTGCCTTGCTCGTTCTTTATTGATAAGATGGTATTTATGTGTGTCAGCGTTTTCAGAGTCCTCGCCAGGAATTTCCCACCTTTGTTCCCATGCTCATAGTAAAATCACTTTTTTAAGAAAATGGTTTGTTTAGCTTTAAAGTTCAGTAGAGAGTTGAACTTCTCCCTAGTGTCAGTGAGTTCTTTAGTCACTAGTTCTGCTACTGAACGTTTGTGTTGGGCTTCTAGCTTAGCTATTTTCTGAGCAAGTGTCGAGATCAACTTTGTGTGTTCTTTCTTTTTATATGAGCCTAAGCGTAAGAATTCTCCCCGTATGACGCATTTGTGTGCCTCCCAAACCATGAGCGGCGACAATTCATCCGAGGAGTTCAGATCGAAATATGTCTTAATTGCATTAGATGCTTGTTGGGATGTGGAAGGGTCGGTTAATAGTGCCGGGTTTAATCGACAATTATAGTTTTTGGGAGGTTGGTCGGTCAGTTTTAAGGTGATAGAGACTGGCGCGTGGTCTGAGAATGATTTTATTCCGATCTCTGCGGAGTGTATCGTGGGCAGATCTCTTTGAGTGATAAAAATATAATCAATGCGTGAGTGTTTTTTTGTAAATTGGAATAGAACGTGTAGTCCCTTGTAGTGGGATGCGTCAAATGCCACAAATCCATCAAGGTTAGAGATTGTAATTGTTTATTGATTCCTTTTAGAATCTTGTAAGTCAGGGTCGATTTACCATTGGAGGTGTCCAATAACGGATTGATTGGGACATTAAAGTCCCCCCCCCCAGTAGGATGCATCCTTCTGCAAAGCCTTTCAATTCTTCTACGAAGAGGCGCGAGAAGGTTAGATGTCCTGTGTTAGGAAAGTACACGTTGGCTAACGTCACTTTCCTATTTTTCCACATTCCTTTCAGGAAGAGGAACCTACCTTGAGTATCAGCATATTGTTGTTTGAGCTCAAATTCTGCATTTATGTGAACCAGTATTGACACTCCCTTGTTCTGTAGCGGGCTAGTGGCGTGATACATCGCGGGATAGTGTCTGTCATGAAAGGTTGGCATAGCGCCTGTCTTGAAATGTGTTTCTTGTATCATGACAAAGAAGGGTTTGGATTTCTTTAATTCATTTAAAAGGAGGGTTCTTTTTTCTGGGGTATTTAGTCCCCTAACATTATGGGAAACTAGAGTGGGGAGTTTTCCGAGTGCCAAAAAGCCATTTAGGCCGTTATATGGGAGCGGTCGTGTCTTGATAAGGCAGGAGATGATCGTGTCTTTTCCACGGGCCCTGCTATAAATGTATGTCAACACAGTCGTGTATTTGTCCTTAACGTGTCTTATGTAGCAGTGCAGTGTGGACAGAGATATTCGTGCTGGGTTATCAAAAGTGTAAATATGCTCTCTTTAACTGAGCGATGGTCTGTAGGTTACACGTGACGGAATGGGTAGGGGAGGAGGGAAGCAAGGGTGTTTCGGGGTAAACGTAGGATACCACAAAGGGCTGTGAGAGAGCCCAACTGGTGTTCAGCCCGAGGCGCCACTATGTTCGCCTTGTCCACAAAGCCTTGTGGGGGCCGAAGGGTACCGTGATAATGTATACCCGTGTAGTATGCGAATGGTAAGTGTAATGAAGTGCTACCACTCTGTGGGTGCGTGGGTAGGAGTGGAGATGGTATTAGAAGGTCAAAAGCGGAACATATCAAATCCCGCCATTCAGAGAGTGAAGTGTCGTTAGAAAGGATTTACAGTGTGTCCGTAGAGACTGTGGTGGCTGGAGTTCGTGTCTCCGGAGTGCCAACCTGGGGAAGTGAAAGTGTTCAGCGCTTTGCATGTGATATATTTAAGAAAGTACATAAGTACGGGTGGGTGCTTCCATAGGTTTGTCCGGAGTAGGATAAGTCAATGTTCTAGTAGTATAACATGTCGTTCTGAGCTGTCTATGACTACACTGCTATCCGGACTCACATAATATAACAACAACCAGAAAACAGCATTGCAACGTAAGGAAAACAATAACAGATAAAACCAGAATGAATATGCCCCCAATGAAGCATACAGGCTAAGTGGTTCAGATTTTCAACTTGTAACATTTTGAGAAACCATAAGTAGCTATAACTTGACCTCTATTAATCTAGTCCTCCCGAGGCGAAGGATCAGTCAGGCCCCAAAGGAAAGGGGAACCCCGTAATAGTGTGCCCGAAGGAGCAGCCTATATAACTTAGTAAGGTGCCCCAAGCTCTCCCAATCCAGGGGGGGTAAGCCACAGTGGGGCTGTCTATGTATGGACCCTGGGGTGATGGAGCCCCTAGAAGTACCGCAACATAATGAAATTATGTTCCCTCTTGCATACATACGCCCCACAACCCCCCCCCCCCACCCAGGGAACCCTTGTGCCACAGTCATGAGTACTCTAACAGCCAGGTGCTGTTTATCCACTAGGCACGCCCCTTATATGTTAAGGACTCTATGTAAAACTGAGATGTACCATTATGGTCTGATGTAATACCGGTGGCCACTAAGTGTCTTATTATGGCCCTGGTGACAGGCGCTTAGCTAAAGGAGGGCAGTGTCTAGAGTGGTGGCTCTCTTGGGGACCGGAGATCTCCTAGGAAGGGACCCCCAACCTCACCCTAAACTGGGCAAAGTCCGTACCGGGCAAGTCACCCAATACGGAACCCGAGAGGCTGCAGTGCTGACGGGCCAAGACAGATAGACTGCCCTCCTGTCTTCAATGTGCAGAGGGAGGGGGCCTCTTGTCAATCGCTGAAGCGGCGCTCTGGAGGAGAACCATAACGCCGGGTCCTATCTCTCTCAGTACCATTCTATAGATCATCTTGGATGTAAAATGTACCATGTGGACTGTGTGGACCGGGAGGTGGCCTGCGAGACCCACCATCTATGTGTGTAGGTCGTGTCTCTAGAGGACCATGTGGAAGGATGTCCCATGTGTCCTGTATCAGAGGCCCCGCCGTCTATGCTAGCGGGCTTAAAGGCTGCAGCATTGCAGCATATTTATGTGTCTCTAGTGAGTGTATATCCTGCGAGTCTCGCAAATCACCTCCCGGATCTCAAGGGCGACGAAGATCATGTGCCCCCCCATTGCACAGCTACGTAAAATATACATACACCGGTGTGATCTTAGATCCCCAATCCATTGGGGAAGTCCCGACCATGGATGAGTTGCATCTGGGGCGGATCGTCTTTAAAGTATCCGAGTCATGCAAGATACAAAGAAGATAGTCTCATTGTCTAGGCTTACCTCATCTCGCAGACTCAGGTTAATTACCAAAATTACCAAAATTAGGGTCAGTGTGACTAGAGGTATGGCAGGGGCAGCATTAGTCTTGTCCTGAGCTGAAGCGAAGGACCCGCCATCACCAGAGACAGAGCTGGTTGTGCTCAGAGGGCAATACACATTTTCCTCAGTGGTATGCGGGTCACATGCTGGAAGGGTCATGCTGGGTGCTACACGGCACCAGGGGAGGCCGATTGTTCATTGAGCTGAACATTTTAACAATGAGAAGTTTGTGCAACTTATCTGAACCGCTGAGTCTGATGCAAGGAGCTTGTAGTAGTGGGACGTTGACTTGCTCCTCAGTGGTCCCGTCTTGCTCTTCTCGTACGGGGTTGTTTCATGGGACTGGAGCTGTGCTGAAAGTTGTGGGAAGGATTCAGGGCTCTGTCTTCCGATGGGGACCTCTGTCTTTGGTAGCGTTGCTCTTGTGTTTCCATTGGTTCCTGGCGTTGTCTCTCCGCTCGCGGTGGAGGAGATCTGAACTCAGCGTACCACTCTGGGATTTCTGTGAAGGGTATGTCTAAGGTGTCGCAAAAGTGGCGGAGATCTTCAGGCACTTTAAGCAGGGCTGTGTGACCTTGATGTGTAGCTGATAGGCAGAATGGGAACTTCCACCTGTAGGTTATGCCAGTTGAGCAGAGGACTTCCAGTAAGGCCCGTAATTCTCTGCGTCTCTGTAAGGTGATGGTTGATAAATCTTGAAACAGATGGACCTCAGAGCCTTGGTATGATAGACGGGTTTTGTTGCGGGCCTTCCTTAATATCTCCTCTTTGAGTTGAAAGTCCACAATGCAGCAGACGATATCCCTTGGCGGGTCCGATTCTCTGCCCCTTGGCCTAAGTGCGCGATGTATACGCTCCATTCTAATTGGAGTCGCTGCAGGCCTGTCAAGGAGGGAGTTGAAGAAGCAGGTCACCGCTGGCTGTATCTGTTCCGTTTCTATAGTCTCAGGAAAGCCCCGCACCCATAGATTATGACGCCTGCCACGATTGTCTAAGTCCTCCACATGGCGGTTCAGGTCCCTTAGCTGGAGGAGTGTGTATCTACCGTATGTTGCGTTCTGCGGAGGGCTGCGGAGTGCTGGGTCGTCGTTTTTTCCACCTCCATAACCCTGTGTGTGATGGCTTGTAGGTCTAATCGGAGGCCTGCAATTGCGGCCGTCATGGCCGCCTTCAGCGTTTCCTTGATGGCAGTGGCTACCGCACGTAGGTCGGTAAGGCTGGGTTGTTGATACGCCATCAGTGTGACCCCTTCTTCCTGTGAGGCCGAATATGTGATAGATGACTGTCACTGTGATTCACCGCCATGTTGCTGGGGTCTTTGAGCCAGTGCCATGTTGTCCACCTGGGACCGAAGCATTTCTGGTATGGTCTAGTATTATTACTCGCCAGGTCTCGGGGTGAGCGGGACCTCGGGGTGGAGGAACTGCGGGATGAGGTTCCCATAATTCTGACCCTGTTGAATGGCGATCTCCTGGATAGGCAGAAAATTGATCTCTGATGGCAGGATCTCTCTGTCTACACAGCCATCATCTAGCGTCTGAGTTTGTAATGGAAATGTAAATGTAAATCCCCACTACAGGTATGGTCCTGCAGTGGGCTCCAGTGGCCAGGTGGGGCGCAGATTTGATGAAGTGTTACTGTTACTGAAGGAGCCTGGCTGCTGTGGTTAGCTATTAGGAGGAGCAATATGGCCGCCGTTAACTGTACAGCTCCAGCTCCCCACAGCTTGTTTGGTAGGAAAGGTGCCCCCTTTTAGAACACTGGAGACCACCAGCTGTGCCCTCTGATCTGGTGTCCAAGTCAGTGTTCAGCTGAGCCCCGGATCCTGTCTTAAAAAGCAGAGGATGAGCAGCCGGCGGGTGTAGCAAGATGGCCGCTACATCCAGGAGTAGGCCGGAGCCGCGGTCTTTCCTGCGGGAGCCCGCGATCGGGCGTTTGCCGGTTCGTCCCTGAGGCAGGCCTGAGGCGATGGGGATCCCCAGGGGAGAGCCAGATGGAATGCTGCCTCCGATCCGGCCGCTCGTCTGTGGACCGTGGGTAGCCAGAGAGGGTCCGGCCTAGGCCGCAAGATGGCGGCGGCTGCCGCGAGGACAGAGAGGCAGTGACGGAGCGGATGGGGCCTCGGATGATAGTCCGGTTGGCTTGATATTGGTCTGTACGGGTAGTGCAGGGTGTGAGGCGTCTGATGGGGATGGTATGGTGTCTCACCCTGCTGCCTGTGCTCAGGATGGGGACCGATGGAGCCGGGTATCCTGGTGCGCTCAGGCCTTCTCCGATTTCAGCCCCTTCCAGCCCCGCTCTGTCGGAGATTTAGTCCTTCGATAAGTCCCCTGTGGGGCTTGTGATGCTGTGCGCTGTCTGGCGCAGGATGAAGGTAGATTTGGCTGTTAAAACAGCCGTTAAGACAGTGCTTGTTCACAGGCTGGATGGAGCTAAGGGACTAAGCATCCATCTTGGTCCACAGCTAGCCACGCCCCTCAACATCTCTAATTCTAACCAAGTTTGTGACCTAGTAGGACAACATGGACCATACCAGCTTCAGCTGACACCAACCTCCCTAAAGCTGGAGGGACGAGACAACTGTATTAATGCCAGCCACTGCAAGAAGCTGCTCAACCACATCAAAGACTGAGGAGTATCTTTTTTATTTATATTATTTAGCTTAATGTATTTTAGCAGGGGTAACAATAAAACATCCCAACTTGTTCTTTAAATGCACCTCCAACTAGCTAAAACAGTGAACAGGACCAACTGCTGGTTACGCTCTAGGCCTCCACCGAGCCTCAATACCCCGGCAGTGGCAGCATGACATGGATGTGTGTGTGTGTGTGTGTGTGTGTGTGTGTGTGTGTGTGTGTGTGTGTGTGTATATATATATATATATATATATATATATATATAAATATATAAGCAAACAGAAGAAAAAACTAGCAAAGATCTCAAGAAGACACAAACTAACTTAACGATACATTTCTAGAAGATAAAATTAGTTACAGTTTCAACATTAGCTCTGGTTCCTGCCCCTCCCTCACAAAACCAGTATGGGTATCCGGACAACTAAGTGTCCCACAAGTGTGCTTTAACTTTAAGTTTGGTAAGAGGAGTAGTTTTGTAGGATCCACGGTTTGCGAGAAAGGTATAACAGTCAATCTTATAAATTAGACCCCCATCCTTCTCTAGTAGCACCAATAGACTAGATTACATCTGTTAGTAGGAAGAGTGTGACATACAGACTGAGGGAGGAATCCCCCAGACTGTCCTGTTTTTGCGCAATGCAGGAGACCGTTAGAGTCCCCCTGTGTGACTCTAACAGGCCCCTACTACTTCTTATGCCATTCCACAGCTTATAAGTTAATAACCCCTAATGCGAGCATGGTGAAACTCGTTCCAGCATCTTCCTTTCGTGGCCGATTGTTATGATCTGATGGCGCGAGAGAAGGTGAGAATGGCAGGGACAGCTCAAAAGGGAATTGTTAACCAACTCCAACAAGGCCTGGACATGGTTTCCTGCTTGGACAGGGTGGGGGTTGAACTTAGGAAACGATTGAACAATTTCTCATCCATTGTGGATGGGGTGTTCAATGAAACCGTTGAAGCTGTGAGGGAGATCTCACAGGAACAGCGACAGAGTCTATTACAGGAAAAGATGACACTTGATTATCTTTTAGTGCAAAAGGGGGGTTTCTGTGAGTTCATAGCAGAAGACTGTTGTACCTGGATGACAGGCACTAGTGACAAGGTCTAAGTCCATATGGATAAAGTTAGGTCCCTGCTAGGGAGAGCCAGAGCTATAGCAAGTGAAGGTTGGAATCCTTCCTAAAGGAGTTGGGAGATTTTGGGGAGTTCTTGTTTTCCATCGGATCCTGGCTGAAGGAAGTAGGTGTATATATACTCATGTTGTTTTTGTTTCTATTCCTTCTATATGCCATGATGAGATGTTCCTGCTGCCTGATCAATCAAGTAACCAAAGCCCGAGCAGATGAACACCTCTTCCTAGCCAAGACAAGAGGTCCCCTGAAGTCCAGCCCATGTACCAGATGCTGAGGATCCCAGCGATCACTATAACCCCCACATCATGCTTTCCTTCTGAGTCATCCCTCCCGAAGAATACGTGTCAACCATGGTTTTCTTTTGTTCATACTCCTTTACTTTAAATTTTGGACTCAATGGATGGACTGAATGTTTCATTTTTATCTTTTTTGATTGGACTGGTGTTCGTGTTTAGAAGGTGATCAAGATTCATCGAGGGACACATGGGAGCATATGACAAGAGGAGGAATTGTTGTAGAAATTTAGGATAAGTTAATTATGTATTGTCACAGTGTCTCCCAGTGCCGGTTTACCGGTATTCGCTGTGTATAGCGAATATGGCTTTAACCGATATTGAGTACAGGCCACTTACAATGGAAACCTTCCATTATTTGGTAACCACACGCTACACGCCCGATCATCCCGGCAGGCAGGCGCTCTGAGCGGTTAACGCTGGAGCGAACGCCGGTCTGGATCTTTGAGGTGTGATACACGTTCTGTGGCGCTGGTGTATTACCATCAATCGGGGGGCCCCTGTATTATGTACAGATTGATCTGCTTAGTGGCGATGTACTTGCGGTATGGAATCAGTATTGCCTTTTCTTTTTATCCATAAAAATGTTATTGGTAAGAAGGTTTAAGCATACAAAGTATCACATAAAGTACAAATATTTTCCAGAGACAGGATCTGGATTTACAGTTAACTCAAGTATAAGCATGTATTGGTCAAAAACAATGCTGTTTTATTCCGAGACCAATGTGGAGTGAGGTTCTCCACCTCAGGAACTTGCAGTACAATGCCTCCTGATGGTGGGTCGCTGTATGTACCTTATACTAGACAACAGGAACTTCTGGTGCACAATCCATCTGCAGACGTGTACAAGGTTTAGAACTTGAGTGAAGTATATTACGCAATGCTGGAGCTTCCCTTTGTCACTCAGGGTCTATTCTAAAGTGGGATAGGTCCGGCTTCCACCCTCTTGGGGTGGTGGGGGGGAGGGGGAGCTGGTCCAGGATATAGTTAGCTCTTGGGCGGGATATATATGTGGTCAGAACTGGTAGGGGAGTCGAGGGAGGGGGTGATATTCTCACCGGCAACCCTCCCTCGATTTAGGTCTCCCCCTCTTAGTCAGGTGGGCCCATAGGTGTTATTCCTTCTGGAGTCTATGTTGTCGGGTGAGGTAGGTCTGATAGTCCTGTAAGTTTCTGAATGACACCCATGGCTCCCATGTTGTCGTGTATTGCATGAGGTTGTCACGTGCGATATGGATCAGCTCTTCCATCTCTGCTACTCGGTTTACTCTGCAGAACCATTCCTTTAAACTGGGTACATTGGCGGATCTCCAGTGTACTGGAACGCACATCCGTGCCGCATTTATTAGGTGTATGGACAGTGACTTCCGATAATGCTTAATCGGTCTTTTAGTCAAATGGAGCAAGAATTGCCCTGGTGTGAACTCTATCGGGACTGGTGACAGTTGTAATATTATTTCATGAACCTTCCTCCAGAATGGCTGGAGGCCCTGGCAATCCCACCATACGTGGAGAAAGGTGCCTTTTTCTCGCCCACATCTCCAACAGTGGTCAGGGACTGCTGGGGAGAATATGTACAACATCAGGTGTTCTATACCAGCGGGACTTTAGCTTGTAGCCATTCTCCTGTACCGAGATGTTCTGCGACCCCTTGTGTACGAGAAAGTTAATTTTGTCCCAGCTTTCTTTTTCAATTTCTAAATTCAGGGCTGATTCCCAGTAGGTACACTCTGCTCTCGTGATCTTCAGGTGGTCGTCAAACATCGTGGCGTACAGGAGAGAGATCATATGACTTTGGGGCAACTCGCTAGTGCAGATTGATTCAAAAGTTGTTAGTTCTCGTGTTAGGTTCCCTTTATTGGCCAGGGCCGTGATAAAGTGCCTGATCTGTATGTAAGGCCAAAACGGGATTTGGCCTGTGTTTGAGCACTCTGCGAGCTTTGATTGTGTCATGAAATGTCCGTCTCTATGAACATGCTTGACTAGAAAATCTCTGTATGGCCATTCCCCCTTCAGAAACGTCGGTGAGAGCCCCGGGGTGAAGTCTGGGTTGTTTCTAATAGGGGTGAGTGGGCCTATACAGGACGAGATAGAATGCGCTGCACACACCTTGTCGAAAGCGTGGAGCGTGGGGCCAATGGTTGGATGCTCAGGGATCTTCTGAGCAAAAGATCTCGTTGGCATCCAGGGGGTCTTGCTCAGGTTGGTGCCTGCTATCTGTTCTTCCAGCGGTACCCAGTGTTTACGTTTGGCGTGAACATTCCAATCTACGATACGGGTCAGATGCGATGCCCAGTAGTATCTCTGGATATCGGGGAGCCCAATTCCCCCCTTGGATTTTGGAAGAACTAGTCTGTTCCATCCTATTCTCGCCGGTTTGTCATGCCATAAGAATGTCCTACATATGGATTTGTACATGGTGAAGAAGGCTGGTGGTAGTCGTATTGGGATGGTTTGGAGTTTATATAGGAGGCGAGGAAGTATCGTCATTTTAAGGACAGATGCCCTCCCGAACCATGATATCTGGGATTTCCCCCATCTGAGGGTATCTTGTTTAATGGCCTGCAGTTCTTTCAAGAAGTTCCTTTGGTAAAGTTCTGACAGATGGACTGGAAGTTGAATGCCAAGATATGGGATTGCATCACTTTTCCAGCGAAATGGGAAGTTGTCTTGGCAGTGTTTTGCCAGTGTTGGGGGTAGGGAAATATTTAGCACAAAGGATTTAGTGTAGTTGAGTTTTAGATTCGATATCTTTTTAAATTGTTCGAAAGTGTGCAAGAGGTTGGGAAGAGATGTTAAAAGGGCGGTAAGAAAAAGGAGGACGTCGTCCGCGAAGGCCGCAATCTTATATTCCTGTTCCTGGACCCGCACGCCTTTTATGTCGGGGTTGGCTCTTATGCAGCGTAGCAGGGGTTCAAGCGTGAGGATGTATAGTAGGGTAGATAGCGGGCACCCCTGTCTTGTACCATTGCGGATGGGGAAGGCGTTTGACAGGTGGCCATTCACTTTCACTCTTGCACTGGGATTCGTGTAGAGTGACATGATAAGTGTTAGCATGCGAGGTCCGAGTCCTAAAGACTTCAGGACCGCTTCCATGTAATCCCAGGCCACCCTGTCAAACGCCTTCTCCGCGTCCACCAACAGAAGAAAGCCCTCTTGTTTGCGTGAAGAAAGCCAGTAGTGGAGGTTTAGAGCTTTCACTGTATTGTCCCTGGCTTCTCGTCCAGGGACAAACCCTACTTGGTCCAGGTGTATCCAGGACGGAATGTGTTCTGATAGCCTCATCGCCAGGATTTTGGCGAAAAGTTTTACGTCAGCGTTTAGCAATGAAATGGGACGGTAGCTAGTCACGTTTGTGGGGTCTTTCTCTTCCTTTGGGACAACCGCAATGTAGGCCTCTAAAAGGCGTGTCGAGTTGTTGGGTGTAGAGTTTAGGGAGTTGAACGCCTTAAGGAAGCGGGGAATCAGAACGTCTTGAAAAGTCTTGTAATAGGCCGTTGTGAAGCCGTCCGGGCCCGGGGTTTTGCCCGGTTTTGTGTTTTTTATTGCGGCTTGGAGCTCCTCTGTCGTCAGGGGTGAGTCTAGAGCCTCTGCCTCCTCAGCTGTCAGTGCTGTGGGGCTGAACTGTTGCAAAAAGGTCCTAATTCTGTCAGAGCGTTTTGGGGTTTCTGATGTGTCCGATTTGTTATGTTGTATATTGTAGAGGTTCTCATAGAAGGATTGGAATTGTTGGGCTATCGCTTCATTGCTGGAATGAACTTTGGAGGTAGGGTCAGTGATGTGGTGGATCGTGGTGGCCATGTTGCGTTGTTGGGTGGCCCTGGCTAAGAGTCTGCCTGGCTTATTACCCTGTTCATAGAATAGTCGGTTAGTAAGGGTCATTCGTCGCCTGGCTTTCCGGTACAGTTCGTCTGTTAGATGGGCACGCGTGTCCGCTAGTTCCTGGGCCGCTTGTGACGCTAGGGAACGTTTGTGTTTGCTTTCCAATTCACGGACTTTGGATGTCAAGTCGTTTACTAAAGCTAAGTGTTCCCTTTTTTTTTGCGCTGCTATGGAGAGGAGTACTCTCAGATGATTGCAAAATGAGCAAACAGTGTAACCAGGCAGTGGGAAAAGCAAATAGAATTCTGGGATGTATCAGTAGAGGGATCACCAGCAGGAGGAAGGAGGTTCTGATTCCTCTATATAGATCTTTAGTGAGACCTCACTTAGAATACTGTGTCCAGTTCTGGAGACCTCACTTACAAAAAGATATTGATAAAATAGAACGAGTTCAGAGACGGGTAACAAAAATGGTGAAAGGTCTGGGGGATAAAACATATCAAGAGCGACTTCAGGAACTTAATATGTACAGTCTGGAGGAAAGAAGGGAGAGGGGAGACATGATTGAAACCTTTAAATACCTCAAGGGGGTGAATAAGGTTCAGGAGGGCAGTCTTTTCAATATGAAACCAAAATCAAGAACACGGGGACATGACCTCAAACTAACTGGGGGGAAGTTCAAAACTAATCTTAGAAAGTATTATTTTACTGAAAGGGTGGTTGATGATTGGAATAAACTACCAACAGAGGTTGTGAGACAGTCAACAGTAGATGGCTTCAAACATGCTTGGGATAAACATAAATCCATAGTCAGACAACAAGGTTAATGTAAAAAAAAAAATAAATAAAAAAAAAATAAATAAAAAGGGGCAGACTCGATGGACTACTCAGTCTTTTTCTGCCGTCACTTTTCTATGTTACTCCCCTGATAACACACTTGTGCGCTTCCCATTGGGACATTGGGGATACGTCTGGGGTGTCGTTTCGCTGGAAAAATTCTGTTAATTCTTGTTTTACGCGTTCCGAATTACTAAGATCTGTGAGGAGAGAGGCATCTAGTCTCCAGAACTTTGTGTAAGAGCAGGTGATTGGAAAGACCAGAGTGGCCATTATGGGGTTGTGGTCTGATAGGCTTTGTGCCTCAATTGTGGCTTGTTGGAGGTATTGTAGGTCAGTCTGCTGTACAAAGAGATAATCTATTCTCGAGTATCGCTGGTGGGGCGAGAAGTAAAATGTGTAGTCGCGGTCCCGCGGGTGTAGTGTTCTCCATGAGTCATGTAGGGTGAGAGAGGCCAGCTGGTGTTTTATTTGTCAGAGGGCAGCATATGACAGGACAGAGGAGCCTGAGGACGTGTCTGTTAGCGGGTCTAGTGGTATGTTAAAGTCTCCTTCTAGGATTAAAAGGCCTGTTTTGAATAGCGTGAGCTTCTCTAAGACTCCTCTAAGGAAAGTCACTTGTTTCACATTGGGGCAGTATATATTAGCCAGTGTTATCGGTTTGTTGTTCCACTCGCCCTTCAGGAAGGCATATCTGCCATCTGGGTCGAGGAGCTGATCCGTGACTCTAAAGTCGAAGGATTTAGAGAGTAGGATCGATACTCCTTTCGTCCTGGAGTCTTGACAGGTTGAGTGGGAAACCTATGGTTCTGTAATCGGGGGATTCTATGTGCCTGGAAGTGCGTTTCCTGCAGGAATAGGACCTGGACCCTCAATCTGTGTGCTTCAGCTAGGATGCTGCTTCTCTTCTCTGGGACATTTAGTCCTTTAATGTTGTGCGAGCAGATCTTCAGGGAAGTAGGTATGGATCGTGTTGGAGGGTCCATCCTTGGGATGCTGTTTGGAGGTGAGCTGGAGCTTCAGATTTTGCGGGCTCTAAGAGGGAGTAACCAGAGGTACTGTCGTTCTAGTGGTACTCTAAAGGGAAGGAAATGTGGGGGACGGGGCCACAGGAGGGGGGAAGCCGGGGATGTAACGACCCTGCACAGGCTGTGCAGTAAATGAGAGTCCTGAATAGGGGAATCTCTAACTGGGATTAGGTTTCTAGCTCAAGCAAATGTCCGGAGGCGGAAGCAGTTCTGCTATCCCGCCTGGTATGGGAAGGGGAACAATGGGGTGTAGCCGGAGGGGTTCAAGGTAAACCCGTTACCTTAAGGTCGCCCAGGACTGCCTGCATTTTCAATTTAGTCATTAAGGACCATCGTTTGCAGAGAGAGAAGTAATATAAAGCCAAAAAAAAAAAAAAGAAGAAGAAGAAGAAGAAGAAGAAGAAGAAGAAGAAAAAGAATATAACAGAACAGTTGTAGCTAAGCTAGACATAATCCGTTTGAAAGTGTCATTTTCCCAACCGGGTCTGTGATATACCTCGTCTGGCCCCCTCCTCACTCCCCCCCCGCTCGGGCCAAACAATGGTGGCCTCGGGCGGTAGGCAGCGGATCAGGGGCCCTCAGGGCGCCCCTCTTCCCTGTGCGCGCCCCCCGGAGCCCCGCCACATCTATTGTCAGCGTGTCTCCGGGGGACCCACCCGGGGAGCAGAGCCCCCTAACTAGTCACATATAACATATTAACTTGGTACAGTTAAGTTCCATTTTCCATTAACATAATAAACAAACGACAAGAAAGAACCCCCCATGCATCTGGAAGGTGCACGTGTTTGCTAATCTCACCGGTTGTATCGGAGCGACACCACAGGAAAGATGGGGCTCCAATTTACCTGGGGTGTGCAGTCTTACTCTCGAGGGCCTCTCTGTCTTCTGCATTGGGGAAGTAATGTAGCTGGGGTTACAGTGTCCCTTTGTCTCCTTCCTCTTCCGTTTAGTTCGGCTGGGTGGAGTGGCGTTTCACTTCTAAGCCACAATGCAGATTTCGCGTTCCTGGAGGGGAGAGATAAGTGGGGGGAGAAAGAAAGGGGGGAGAGAGTCTAAGACCTGGGCCGCAGGTGAGTGCTGTGGTTAGGTGGTCTCTTCAACTTTGTCGTGTTGGAAGGCTTAAAGCTCTGATCTGGAGTCCCCTCTTGTGGTGAAAAGTTGATGTTACATCTTGCTGCATAGAAGGCTTGTGTCTTTCGGTTATTGTCTATCAATGAAGGTCTCACTTGAGGGGTGGTTACGGTGGCATCACTTGAAGGTGTTCACTGTTCATCTGCGTGTTCTTTGGGCTGTTTGCTGAAGAGTTTCTAGTCTTAGTGTGAACTTCTGAGCCTGAGTCTCTGTTCCCAAGACCTTGGAGCTTAGTGTGCGTTTTGCGTCTCAAGCTCACATATTTCCCCTGTCTCTCCTTCAGCTGGGGGGGATATTGCGGAAGTCGGTCAGCTCCACTGTGGCTCGGTCAGTTGACCAGTATTTAGTAACTGTTCGGTTTGAGTCCACCTTGAAGGAGGTGACGGTTTGTTGTGTTGAGGCGCTGAGATGCACCTTTGTTCAGTTTGTTCTGGGGTCTCTGGTAGTGATTTAGGGACAGAGTAGGGTGTTCCTCGTAGAGGCTATTGCTAGAGGAGATGTAGACTGCATGTCAGCTAAGTCTTGATGCTTCGCATGGGGTTTTGTAGGCTAACAGTCAGAACACAAACCATGAACTGGGGACCCCTTAACAGTTAGGGTCTTCCTGTATAAAAGGAAAAAGAAAAAAGGGGAAACCGCAACTGGTTTAGGACGTCAGGAGGGTCCACGACTGTGGGTGGCTTCAGTCTTAAGCATTTGTCTTCCTCCGCAAGGATGAGGGTGAGGATGAGGGTGAGGCCCCTGGTTCTCTTTGTGCCATAGCTATATTCCTTTGTGCATAATTTACCCTTTAATGGAACAGTAGTATAATCACTATGAGATATAGTTCATAGAGCTGTATTTGATAGGGATTCGTTGTAATGGCAGTTTGGGCTTTGCATGCATGGAGTTTTGCTTGGAGGGCCTCTGTGAGATCAGGTGTTGGCTTCAATGGAAGCCATGTTTCACATGGCTTTCATTGTTCTCTGGAGTCTGATCTCCACCCACCCAATGGCTGTGACTCATCTGGGCCAGCCAGTCATTCCACATGCATGCACGGCTCTTCTATTGTATCGTTTGAATATAAACAAGTGTGTCATTGGTTGTTGTTTTGTATTGAGCTCATGTCGTGACTGTGCCTTGGAGGCTGATTGGCTGATTGTGAAGCCACCAAGTCCTTTTGTTATCCCTGTCTGAATCATATAAATGAAAGCAGCAAGCATTGATATGCAAGACTGTTTTTCAAGCTTGCAATGTGAAAACAGCTATGGTGTCTGTCTTACTTGCTTTAACACGAGTGCACTCAAATGCATTATGCAAAAGAGCTGAAAAGTGCGCTTATTAGCGCAGGCAAAATATAATGCACACAAGGTATTATAATTGCCCCACATGCTAATGATATTATTTTAATGTTGACTAATCCACACAAATCCCTAGCTACAGCATACTCCCTGCTCCAGAAATGTGGTACCCTATCATACTACATAGCCAATGCAACAAAATCGCACATTCTAGACTTAGGGTAGATGCCACATCACGGAACCTACTCATGACACAATACCAGTTCCAATGAGAAGACAAAGGTATTGAATACCTAGGAATAACTCTTACCGGAGACTCTAAAAGGTAGCAAAAGAACTTACGCAGTTAATTGTCCCAACAAAGTTAAAAGAACAATTGCTGTGACTGACGTTATAGTGCCTGAACAATTAAACTCTGTTACCCAGTCTATTTCCCCATTAATCCATGAAGAAAATAATGTTAGTTCTTTACTGTCTCATTTTGTCATCCCTATCAAACCTATCACTGAGGACCATGAAATTTCTTGCTCTGCTATGCTTGACTCTGGGGCCAGGGGAAACTTGATGGACATAGTTTGCCCAAAGCAATAATATTCAAACAAGAAATAAATCTGCCCCATCAATATAGAGACAGTTGATGGTTCACCTTTATTGCCAGGGCCGGTTACCCATGAATCGGTTCCTCTTGAAACAGAAAATGAATGAATTGGAGGAAACGTGTAAGCTAAGGGAAAGTAGTATTGCCTATTTAAATCAAAGAGAGGCAGAGAATGAGCGTAGGATAACAATGCTTAAAATGGAGCTACAGGAAGCTCAGCTGACCATAAGACAATTATCTTACAAATATTCCAATGCTGAGCAGTCTCAATGTTTAACGCAGAAAGAAGAACAATTAGGGAAACCGGATGATCTTGTTGATGCAAATGATATTGCTCTGGCTGGAATCAATGTTGGTAATGTGGAGGAGGAGTATTTAGACAAAAGTGCTATAACTGCTCTTGAAATTGATTCAGGTGTTGAGATGCAAAACGCACCTGATCTTTTCGAGGACAGTAGCAGTGTAACAGTGGAGACTTCGGATGAGTCCATGGTTAGCGATTACTCCTCAGATAATGACAGAGTTAAGTCAACTGATTCCAAACATAGCAATGGTATGCAGAAATGTGGGTCTCCGCCATATGCTCATAGACGGGCCTATGCAGGGAGACCAGCTCTCAAGTGCTTCACCTGTAAA